>BHFT01044444.1:0-71254 GCA_004320025.1 Laticauda laticaudata
GTCTCCTGTCGTTTCTTTCTCCTTTCGCTCCCTATCATGAGGTGCCCATCTAATGCGGGATAGCAGATACCGCATACAGGTTCTTAGTTCCTGCAGTGAAATTTATACAGCATAAAAGTAAAACCTAAAAGAACCTGATTCAAAGTCTGTTGATATGGAGAAGGAATGTACTTTTTAAAAAAGGTTTATTATGCTTAAATCTTAAGTGTTTTGATAGCTCTGTACCACAGTGATCTATCATTATATTGAAATTAAACAAGATTTCTACATAGCATACATTTGTCATGGTTTGGTTTTGTACATAAACTTGTATAATATGTAAACACTGATCAAGAATTATCCCTTGAGTCTTATTTTTGCTATTGTTGGTTTGCTAATTTTATTTTCAATTGGCTAATACCAATGACATAGGTCAAATTGGTGGAAACCTGTGGTTTCCAATTGTTTCTAATCTTTTGTCAGCCTCAGCAAGGTTTGTCAATGGTTGGACAATGGGAACACAAGCTTAAAGCATCTTTGCAATTTTCCATTTGAATATTCCTCTTCTCCCAAAATTCTATGTGAAATTTCAAAATTCTATGTAAAATTTCAAAATTTTAAAAGTTTTAATAATTTTATATTCTTGATTGTTTCATTCTTGTTAGCTGCTCAAGGTCCTTTGGAACACATGTGAAGTAAAGAATAAATTAATGTGCTGAGCTATGTGAAAGCATTTGATTTCTTGTGAAGTTGCACTTGTTTCATAAAAGAGCAAAAAGTGGAGGAGAACTGCAGCTGTGAGATAAAAAAAATATGTAATAATGAATAATGATTTGATTGATTGATTTTTCCACATGCCTATAATTGGGCCATATTATAAGTCCGCATCTCAATTAATTGCACAAAGATATCTACTCTCTCTTAAAAATGAAATACTGAACGTTACTACACATTGTGGACCAGTTATTTTAATATGTAAAAAAGCATTTCATGTAGACAAAAACTGCAAGTGGAATCCTATGGAAGTAACCTTCACTGAAAGTGAATCCTGAATATATGTAATTAAGCTTCTTCTGTAAGGTAATGTTACTCCATATAAACCTGAAAGGCAAGTGGCATAAACCTATGCACATTTGTGCATAGCCAATACCCTTCACACTTGCATCAGCTACATACTGATGTAGTCTCATTGCTACTTCTCCAGTCTTTGGAAGAATAGGGATGACAGAAATGCCATGAATAGATATTGGGGAGTGGAATAACTGATGCTCCAGCTAGTGCTCCACCCCCTCCTATTCTCACAATTTCCTCCCTAGGAAAAATGGGAGGCAGGACAAGTCGGGAGTCCATATTAACAGAAAACTGTTTTCTGAGCCACTCCTGGGAAAACACCAGAAAACTCTTCTTGCAGTGTTTCCTCTGGAATAGCCACTGAGTTAAAACTGGCTCAGTCTATGAAGATTTAAAATCACCAGGGACGGTGTAGAAAAGCCTGAAGTTGTCCTTGGCTTTTAAAATCTGCTTTTGTATTATTCATCTAAAATCCATCCAGGAAATCATAAATATATATATTTAATATGTACGTTGAAATCCTTTGCTATTTAGGTCCTTGTCCAGCATTTCACTTCCATGCCATTTCTGAACATTAGAGGATCAGTCATCACTTACTTCTTTGCCCTTCTCACAGGTTCTCGGAGCTTCCAATTTCTGAATAGTTGTATATTAACTGTTTACAATTAATATTTCTTCCCATCTTCATCCCACCTGAAGGAGAAGGGCTTTTGCACTACTCCATCAAGTTTAAAGCTACAGGGTTTCTGTGCTATTCGATGCCATGTTGGCAGGCTGCCAAGCTGCAGAAGTACTTCTGTAAGCAGGTTTATTGCTATAGTCTTAGAACTGCTGCGTCCAGGGAGTTTTATTTATATTTAAAAAATTAATGTTCCTTTCCACCATCTTCCAAATATTCTCAGTATTTGTTTTATTATTTGTTGCATAAAGGTTTGTGTGAGGGCCTCTGTCTGGTAGGTGTAAATAACTCTTTCTCCTTAATGGTAAGAAGCTTCACAAATGAAAAATACTGGCTGTTTTCAAGAATATACCCCCAGAGATCTGGACATCCCTAGATTATCTGAACTATGTACTTAAAATGTTTTAAAACCCTGAGAAATAGCTTGGCTTCATGATTCATAAACCAATATTTTACCATTATATAATGAGGTAATTGCAGTAAGTTTTATATGAAAGTAAATGTCAAAAAGAAGTTGATCAAAAGTTAAGCAAGGTTAATTTTTTACAAGTGTGGATGTATCTTTTTAAGGTCATTGCCATAATATTTTTATAAAAATGTGCAAAAGGTTTTTGCTTATGAATGAGGAATGCATATTATTCTGTTGTAAATGAAACTGAATACTGTAGCTGCTCACTTTGGGTGGGGATGTGCTTTTGTATGAAAAATCAGTTCAGTGGATAAAGATTACAAAATTGCTGCAAAGATCCACCCACATTTGCACCAACTATTCAAAGCCTGTTTTTAAAAGACCCATTTGTGGTCAACAACTTTGTTTCATTCATAACTTTTGTTTAATTATTTCACTGAAGGGATGGGATTGGTTGGGATGGGATAGGATAGAGTAGATAGAATAGAATAGAATAGAATAGAATAGAATAGAATAATGTTTAGCTGGGGACAAAATTGTATTGCAAAAGTAATTTTTTCTCCTTTACCCTTAATATTGTCACAAAGGGTTATCATGATTGTATTTAGTGTGCATATATTTACTGAATATAATATGTGTAATTAATGAAGAACATTGGATAGAAATTCAAAAAGAATGCCACATTATTATCTTATTGATTAACAATAGCTCAGTAAGCTTTTATACTAGGTATGAGAACTTCCTGTTAATATTCCCTCAGGGCCTGACATTTCTGCCTTCAGAAGACAGCTGCCTAGTAACAGAGAATGCAATATTTTCCTCTCCCCCCTCCTTTTGTATTCATAGCACTTTATATAATGTGCCTGTCTGTCAACTTGGTTCTGTTCTGTGTTTTCTCATCCAAGGTTATTAATTTCCCTGTTGACTCTGTCTAATGCCAAACTTAGGGCAGTTCTGTCCTCCAGACTATGCTGCTTGTCTCCTATGCTACTTCTGCCTTTTCTTAAGACAAGTCCAGAAATTTAGTCTGGATTGCAGGGAGTTGATCAGAAAGCTGACCTCATGCTAGAGCTACTTAAGGCCCGGTCCCACTGCACTTACGGATGCAAAGAGGATGTAAAACGTTAAAAAAAGCTTGCCATCCATTAGAAAAACACTATGCATCCGTTGTGTACACATTGCACAACGTGTTTCATACGCTAATATCCGTCGACATCCATCCACTGTTGATTTCATCCGCGCTAAGAAGTTTTTGGAAGCTGCACAAAACTTTGTGAAACGGATGGAACTTTCCGCCGTGTACAATGTAAATCTGCCGACTACGGAGAAACAAACATTCTAATGTCGTTTATCATCTGTTAAATATCACTGTATCCTCTTGGCATCCTTGGGCATCCTCGCAACTCACATCCGGCTGCAGGTGAAAACAGAAGAGGGAGGAAAGAAAAGGTACCAGAACGGTCTATACTCGTTAGTAAGCACAGAAATAGAAAGGGATGCCGCAGTGGAACAGTTTGCAATCGACTATACATCCGCACAGCATCCCCTTTCTTTTCCTTTTAGGCGTATGATGCATCCGCTCATCCGCTATTGCAAAATCTGGCTTTGAAATTCTCCCCGGAACCCCCTTCGGAGTGTCATCCACTTACCATCTGCTAGGCTTCTATGAACAACCGTTTAACAATCCCCACTACATACTACCCATGTCGTCTTTTCCGTTCTTGTTTCCGTTCTGTTTATGCCAAATTTTCACCGATTTTTGGAGACGGATGAACAAGGAGTGGAGCCACCCCCGGGAAATTTTGCTCGTCCGCTGATGTCCTTTATGCATACGTTTTGTTGTGTCCGTCGGCCAGTGGATCAGGCCTTTTAAGACCTGATTGCTCCTTTCTCTTGCCCTTCCTATCCTAGTATGGAAAGACAAGCTTTGCTGGCTTGGATCCTTAGTGGACTATTCTGTCAGTACCTTGTTTTTTCATTTCAAAGGAGGATTGTGCCCATCTCTTTTGCCCCCTTCCTTTTCTGTTTATTTTTTCAGATGTTTGCACATATGGATCATTCACATAGGACATTGTTGATTGATCAAACTACGTCAAGGACCTTGGAGTACTCATCTCAATGATTTAATGGCTAGAGCCCACTCTAACTACATAGGCCATAAAGGCCATTAAGAGTTTGGTTAACTAATTCTTAATTTACGTAGCTTTTCTCTGGTAATATCACATTACTAACTAGGAGCATACAAAACATTTGCTAGACCAAAATACTCGAATACAGGCTCTTAGTTTGGAAACCGCACATTACGTATCTGGTATCAACACAGTTTGGGAAAGTCCAGATAATATTTCACCAAGAAGAGTTCTCCACTCCTCTACTCGTTGCAGAATATCTTATGCCACCAGACTCGAATCTAGATGTAGAAAAACCTAAAACTAGCCACCTTCAGTCCGATTCTAAGTTATAGTATATAAAAATCAATACATTGCAATGTCCTACCTTCTCAATTGAATACTTCAGCTTCAACCATAACAACACAAGGGCAAACAATAGACACAATCAAGGGCTATCGCACCAAATGATTGCAGAAAAATACGACTTCAACAACAGAGTGCGTCAATGTCTGGATATGCTCTAACCTGACTCTTTGTGGTTTCTTCCCCAAACCCCAAAAACTTTAACCTTAGACTGCCTACTATTGACCTCACCCCTTTCCTAAGAGGTCTGTAGGGGGCATGCATAAGCGCACCAAAATGCTTACTGTCCCCTGTCTTATTTGTCTTTTATTTTTTTTTATTTTCTTACGTTTATCCCATGTATTCATAACTATGTTTTTACTTTATATCTATTATCTTATAAAACAATTGACAAAAATAAATAAATAAATAACATAAACATTATATATTCACATGTCACTAAAGCAGGCCTTTTCTTTTCTCCCCCCCCCCCCCCCGTTATGGTACCAGCATTGTTCTGATGTTAAAATAATTAAAGAAACAAGAAAAAAGTTGTTATTCTGATCTTATATTCCTTTTTACGTTAACAGAAACTTTATAACAGGGAAGAAACAACGGTTTAGTTTCGCAGAAACAAATGAAGTTCCTACAGTGGAATTTAAATATGTTTTTTAAAAATAAGGATGGACACTTTGCAGTACTGTGGGTAGCAAGTGGGAAAATAAGAGGAGGAAAATTGATGCCTGTTGAGAAATGTAGGAGTTGATTGGACAATGAGTTTCTAGGGTTGAGAATAGCTCATTGACTTCAATAGCCATCGCTGGATAAACGACAAGGAGCTAGCAGCTGCTGATCAGTAGAGAAAATAAATGCTAGCAATCCAAGGCAAAGCAGCCACTAAACGTGTTACCAGCTTCTGGAAACAATGGGCATGCCAGACCCTGCAGGCAATCTTGGTCCTTCCTGGATCAGTTTTAGAGGAACTTGTTAAGTCTTAGGTTTCTGACTATGAACCTATTTCTAAATGGAACATATATCATGACTCTAAAGATGGGCTGAATCTCTATGGCACGGGTGTCAACTCGTGGTGTCATGTTGCTGTCATGGAGCTGGGGTGGGCGTGGTGTGCACATGATGCATCCGACCTGCAGGCCACCAGTTTGACACCCCTGCTCTATGAGTTTTTTTTTCTTTGTAGGACAATGACTCAAAGCAATGACTGTCTCCTCCCCACCCCTACAAATCTCCTTCAGCGCTTGTCTGAATTTTTAAATCCCATATTATTTTTAATTCTGTTATTTTAAGCACATTTATTATTCCAGAAGAGTAAGAATAAACCGGAAGAACTCCCACCAGCTGTGTCTTCTCCATTTCATGTAGCCTTAAAACATTTTCCAGCTCCTCAACCCCCTCTTGCTGGAGTGAAACTTGAACCTCTGATTCTCTGATCAAACTAAACTTCAATCTCTGTTTCCTACTGGTTTGAGACCTTAGTAGGTCTCCACTACTCAGCAATCCTCCAAAATAAGCAAATAAAGAGAAAAGGGAGTCTGATAAATTTGAATTTGATTTGGCATAGCTGCACAGATTTCTTTATAGCAGTCCATTATCGCTTTCATTTCATATATTTTACATTCAGGAAATTGTTCAAAAAGACTACAAGGGGCATTTAGCTATTGATTTAATTTAAATTTACTTGAGAAGTAAAATGGAGGCCAATAGAAAATGAGAAAACAATCCTTAAAAGGGTTTTAAAAATAGTTTGGCATAAGAAAAGTTTTTTTTCAGAAAAGTTTTTTGGGGAATAATTTTTAATTTTCAAGTGAATACTTATTTCTGTAATTATCAAGAGAATCACTTTCCCTTTTTTTTTCTCAAAATGCTAGTGCCATACAAAAAAACTCCTGGATAGGAAGTTGGTCTTGTAAATGATCCCCCCAGTATAATCACTATCAGATTCCAATGCAGATGTTGAAAAATGATTCCATCTGTTAAACCCATGCAACAGAAACACATGCATCTCATTAAATGAATTAAAAGGTGATCTTTCAAGAACCACATTTGGTTTTCCCATGTTCCCATTTGAGGAGGGTACATGCAAAATTGCTTTGGGGATACAGTGTTGATACTTTCAGATAAATGTAGTTATCTGAAAGTAAAAATAAGCCCCAATAATACTAGGAAAATCTGTGGATGAATTACATTCCAGGAAACAACAAGCCAGGAAGTCATTTCACATTCACTGATTTTTCAGGTACAATATGCTTCCACCCAGCAGGATGTAACAAACTGAAAAATATATTGCTAAGTGGAGGTTGTTATGGAACATTAAACATTAGATAGGATCTTCTTTTCCATCCAACACACCTTTAGCAAGGAACAAAATATCTTCACTTCTGTTAGCTAGACCTAGATTTGCAAACGATTCAGAATGTAGACCTAACCATAAATGCAAAAAAATTAACCTACGGGGCAGGGAATCTCAGCAGGTTAAATTCTAATTTTTTCTCTTTTTCTTCATAAATATTCATATTCAAGGTTACCATCGTCTTTGCACCTGATCATTCACCACAATTCTTAAAAATCTGGAGCATTGTTAAGATTTGCATATCAATATGAAAATAACCTTTCATTTGTGTGTACACACGTCTGTGTAAATGGAGAACACAAATAGGATGAGAATTAAATCAATTGATATTGTACACATGCAAAATAATCCAGAACAGGTGTGCTTTGATCTGGCCTGCAGGGCTGACCTGGAAACAGTGAAGGACCAGCCCACATGGTGTCTCTGCCAGAAAAAAACAGAGCTAGGGAGAGTTACATGTAGCCCTCCCAGGCTCAATTTTCAGCCACAATGGCCTTCTGCCAGCAAAAATGGAGCTCAGGGGGATTCACACAGCCCCCCTGGCTCCACTTTCACTGGCAGAGGGCTGCAGGAAACAAAGCTGTGGCTGAAAACAAAGCTCAGGAGCCCGTTTTCACTGGCAGAGTGCTCAGGCCACCATAGGCGCCTCCAACATAAGTGACGTCAAGCTGACCATGCCTACTCTAACCATGCCCACTCCAGCCCCCCCGAGGTCAAACTCTGATGCGGTCCTCAATGAAATCAAGTTTGACTCCTCTGATCTAGTACTTTTAATTCAGCTATCTTCAGCACATTTTTTTGTTCCATCCCATAATTTAATACATCTTTCCTCAAATAAGATTAGAAACTGTATATTTTAAAAGAGATTATATTTTTTTCAACACCTTCATTCAAATTTCCGATTAACAATAAAAAAGTACAATTTTCTCAAGTAATCATGATATCTGTCATATATGCATCTCTACTGTTCTTTGCAGGTGCATTGGTGGTTTCATCGTAGAATACCTTACACAAGTCGCTTGCACAATTTCTTTGGTCAGATTGTTGTGTGTTTTGAGGAAATTTTGCAAACATTTGCTGTTTAATCTTTCATCATAGTCTGCTCATTAAAAGAAATAGCAAGACCTTCTAAAGTCATGGTTAATACTAATTTGACTTAAATTCCCTTTCCTTATTTCAGGATCAGATTTATTTTTTATTAAACATATGAGAGATGAAGGTAATGTTAAGTTTTTGATAAAGAAATGCTATTATCTTCTTAGATTAGTTTTAAAAAGTTCAATCTCCCTGATGGGCTCTTTGCAAAAATTATTCATTTCCATGGCACAAAATCAGCAGCATTTTTGGGCATTAAGTGTTTTCTGCTGTTCATACCATGAAGACTGTTGCCACATACTACTTAAGGTGCCTAGGAAACCATGTTGACGAGCTGGTGAATTCATCATGCCTTAAATGAACAGCAAACTCCCAAATGCATTTAAAAGCAAACATTCTGACTTACGGTTTTAAAGTATTCTCTTGAGCCTTTGCTTCTTTCTGTCTGCTGGTCTTCACATATACATTTTTAATGTGCTGATAGACAAGAGATAAGAGACTTACTAAAATCATGATCAGATCAGGTTTTGTATTCTCACAGATTACAAAGTGCCTTTGAAAAATTGCCTCCACGGTATGTTATAGAATCCATAAGAAATGCCAGCAAATAATTTATGCTATGTAAAACTCATAATTTGTATGAGAGCCTTAGTGCATATTATTATTGTCCTGTATCATTCCAGGTTTAATCTTCAGTACAAATCTCTGCTATGCAAGCATTTCTTCTTTGGAATTATTTTAAATATGATCACTTAGCTACAATTATTGCAAGATGTCATATAGTTATTCAGCAAAACTCCCTTTACTGTTTATATATATATGTCAAAAAAGGAAGAGCAAAATTGTGATGCAAATTAAGTTAAAAACAATTCTAAAAGGAGGTTTAAACTTTATATATCTGGGAAAACAAAATAAATGAGTTAAGTTTCAGCCATTTTATTGTTGCTGCTGCTGTTGGGATTAAGTAGAAACTTTTTCATTTGTCACCAAGATCTGTGTGTGCCTACTTCTCCAAATAACAGGAAGAAAAATACTGCAAGATGCAACATGAAAGGTATTGCAGACAATAGGAAGTACTGGTCATTTGAGTTTCCTGTACCCCTTGTACTACATACATAAGAAGCTGTTTGTAATTACATCTGACCTGAACTGCAGAAATAATAACTTCTACAGAATTTGTTATCCTTGTGATCTAGTCTACTAGCATTTTTTTTTAAAATTAAAACATAGTTATAGTGATTTACTTTCAAATTCATTTTCTCAAAAAAAAATCAGAGGCAGATTTTTAAAAAAGGAAAAGCAGCATTTTTTATATTCTGAATTCTACACAATCATGTCATATTTCACATTTGCTTGGTAGGGTCTGAAAAGTTTGCAATTTTCCAGGAATTCATTGCCTTCAAGACCTGTTATTTGTATACAGACATATATGATTTATGAATGAAATGATTTTTAAAATGGACAATACCAGAGGTGGTATTCAGCATGTTCTGACCAGTTCTAGAGAACCGGTAGCAGAAATTTTGAGTAGTTTGGAGAACCAGCAAGTATCACCTTTGACTGGTCCTGCCCCCAGGGGTGGGATTCTACAGGTTTGCACCTATTCTCTAGAACCGGTTGTTAACATTCTAAGCAGTTCAGAGAACCGGTTGTTAGAAGAAATTACTGGCCTAATCCTGTAAGGAAGGAAGGAAGGAAACATTTTGGTTTTGCTTATAGAAACTGCCTCTCCGTTAATCCTTATTATATTCTTGGCAGAACTAGACTTCCTGTCTCAGAAATGTCTCTGGAGTTTTTTTCCCCTTCCTTTGCTGGTACTTTGCTTGTGTGGAGTGACCATTCAAAGTTACAGTGGCACTGAAAAAAGTGACTTATGACATTTTTCACACTTAGGACTGTTACAGCATCCCCACAGTCATGAGAGACCAAGTGAGGAGATGCGTGCCTCGTTGTGAGTGATATTGAGTTGGCCACACCCAGCCAATAACATGACCAACCAAGCCACGCCCACCACCTAAACCACACCCACAGAACCGGTTGTTAAAAATTTGAATCCCACCCCTGCCTGCCCCCATCTATTCTCTGCCTCCCGAGTCCCAGCTGATCGGCTTGGTCTTCTTTTGTTGCCCTGCACAGGAGAACGGAACTGGAAAGCAGGTAAGTGGGGTGTGAAGGGAATGGGATTTTTCAGTAACCTTCCCCCAGGAGTGGAGAGGGAATGGGGATTTTACAGGATTCTTCCCCTGGTGGGAATGGAGATTTCACAGTATCCTTCCCCTGCCATGCCCACCAAGCCACGCCATGCCCACCAAATCACATCCACAGAACCGGTAGTAAAAATGTTTGAATCCGATCACTGGACAATACCTTTATTATTCTGATCTATTGCCTTTTGGTTCATACCCAAATATTCAGTCTTATAAATTAAAGCATGGCCAGTCTTCTCAAATACAAGAAGGTAAATAAATTTATAATTATAATATGATTGGAAAAACTCATCGAATACATGATAATGAAAACAACTTGTCTCTTTGTGCAGAGGCTCGGAATATGTACTCCTAAAACAGACAAATTTGCTACAGTTAATTCAAAATTTAAACAATTCCATGCATGCTCACCTATGTGTACATTACATCAGATTGCATTATAAACATACAAAAACTCAGCTTTTGCAATTTTGATACTTATTAGGAAGCTTACTCCACAAAACACAGTGGAATATGATCAGTTTCTGTGAGGGGCTAATATACACCCCTACTAGTACATGTAAATCTCCCCATTCTCTGAAGAAAGCTAATCACTTCCATTGTCGCTAGATCCCTAACAGCCTGCCAAAAATAAAGTCAATTTCCTATTGTTTCCAAACAATAGGAAATAAAGGGAAAATCCTTGGACTTGGCCTTCCTTATTTTCTTCATACAGGTAGTCCTCAAGTGACAACTATGCTTGAGCCCATGTTGCTAAGCAGGATATTTGTTAAGTGAATTTTACCTCATTTTACAATCTTTCTTGCAACAGTTGTTAAGTTAGTAACACAGTTGTTAAGTGCATCTACTTCCATATTGACTTTGCTTGTCAGAAGGTCACTAAACGTGATCACATAACTTTGAATCAGTTGCCAAGCTCCTGAATTTTGATCATGTGACCATGGGGTTGCTGAAACAGTCACAAGTGTGAAAAATGGTCATAAGTCACTTTTTTCAGTGCTGTTGTAACTTCAAATGAACTGTTGTAAGTGTACGACTACCTATACACAAAAGCAGACCAAAACAGCTGTCAACTTAAGGGCAATGGAGAGAAAGAGAGAAGAATAGTTGTATTTCCATTTTTTTGTTCAATAGGAAATAAGAGTCACAGGAAGAAAGAGTGTGAGAGTTTTGTCAACTGTAAACATCCTGAGTCAAGAAGTTCTCCAGAGACACGGGACGCAGCCTTAGATTTCATCAAGAAGCATTGCTTTTCTTTTGTTGAATTTCTCCCCTATCCGTTCACCCACTTGTTTTCTCTGAGAGCTTCCAGAGAGTGTGATTTTTTGACTTTAATAACTGACTATAAGTAACCAAAATAGCAAAATATAGTGTGCATTGGTCCAAATGGGACACATTAGTTTTTTAGTATCATAATACAAATCAACTCTTCTAGTAACCTGCAGATGCTCACTGTTTAGCTAGGCCTTCCAGTTTCAATAGCTTAACTTATTCCTTATCTTCCTTTAAACAGAGTGAAGATATGCTGGCCTTATAATGGCATTTAAAAAACTACAGTACATTTTGAGACTGCCACAATGAAGATCTATTAAAGTCAAAACTGGATGGTATCCAGCAGAGAACCTATCTATGAGAATGTGACCTGCAACTCCCTTTATGTTCCTTCCCACAAGTCATTGCCTATTAATTTTGTTTTGTCCTTTTTTTGGACCCATTTCCATATTATATCCACCCATTAGGTTTTTTTTACCCTGCCTTTATTATTTGTATAAATAACTCAAGGCAGCGAGCATATCTAATACTCCTTCTTCAATTTTCCCTGCAACAACAACCCTGTGAGGTGGGAATACATGTTAGAGTCTTCTGGTTCCTTAATTTTTAAAAAGAAAGATGATCCTGGAGCAAAGGTGTCCATGGGAGAAGTGAAAGAATACCACTTGGCAGCCATCATTGTCCAGTAAAAATCCTGCCTTTTTATGCATGCCATGCATTCAATTTTAATTTTAACCTGTTGGCTCCTATCCTTGATTTTGACAAGCTGAGGGAGACAGTCTTTAATATCTTTGTATACTGCCATTGTACTTTTTCTTTTATTAGCTAAACATGTCCAGTTCCTCTAAACTATTGTCATAATTTCCATATTTCTTATCAACTAGTAGTTTTCCTCTGTCCCTGTTTAAGTGAAGTATATAAAAATAGGTACAGTATTCCAAACAGAGTTTTAGCAATGCCGAAGAAGTTCTTGTTTAACTGCAACTGAGCTGAGAATCAACAGGCTCAGCTGCCGTATAGAAATAATGTTGTAGGACCAGGAGACTATGCAGTTGACCCAACTTCCTTCCTGGGGGAAAAATCCATATAGAAAATGATATTTTGTTGTTTTCTGCTAAAGATGATTGTTTAAAAACCATGGTTGTTTTTCCAAACAAGCCTTTCAATTTTTTTTAGAAGAATGAGGCAAAAATCAATACATTTTTTTGGTATTGATCAATACTTTTTTTAAAAGGCAAAACAGTTTTTAGAAAATGAAAAGATAATAAGTGATTTGTGAACTTTTGGCCTTTGAAGACTGCCACAGGAAATCACGACTCCATCTGATTCCAACCCTCCCATTTCTTCAAAATTTGGCAACTTATTGTTATAGCCTTGACTTAGGTTTATGAGGGCAAAGAGCACAGGCTAAGAGATCCTGCAATTTAGAAAACATTGTAGAATATTGACTCTGGGGTATGAATAGAAGAGCTGCCAATAGAAAAATGATATGAAGGTTGCCAGAAGAAATCATTATTCATGCATTAGTTATTAAAATTATTTTATTTTTAACATTAAAATGCTTAAGGCAATAATAAATTATAGGATTATGATTAAAGCATAATAAAGGAAAACATTAAATGTTATGAAGCCATAATTTTAAAAGGAAACCATTCTGCAAAATATGGTTTGTGAGACTTAACACAATTTAGTATTTTTCCTTTCAAAATATAGCTGTGCTAGAAGAAAAACAGGATCCTTCTCATTTTCCAGGAGCTGTGCATTTATGTGTCTCGAGTACACTGAATTGAAACTCATGTGTAGGTCTATGTGGTAGACCAACTCATGTGTAAACTCATGTGTAACTCATGTCTATGTGGTAGATCTCCCAATACTAAACCCCAACAAAATCAAGCACACCTCCAAATAGTTTGATGGGATAGTCATTTTTATTTCCTTCTATAACCCTTCTATAGAAAGAAGTGTGCCTGCATAAGCAGGAAAGTCAAGTAAGTAGAATACTTGCCTTAATCAACCAAATATGGTGAACATTAGATTATGTATGATCTGAGGATTCTGTTGGTCAGCTGTACAATGGAACAGAGACTAACAATCTGAAGATTCAAATCCTGTATTTGGAGCATAAAACAGTTGATTCCAAAGGCTTTTGGTTTTTACTTGTTTGTTCGAACTTGAACGCCATACAAAAGCATACATCGGCCAAGCCTCTTTGAATGGAAAGATGCTACTAAGTACTGTCCTTCTTGACTGGTCCATAAAAGGCAACTTTTTCCACTTCAAAAAAGTTCTGATATTTTTTTCCCTGACAGTGTGTTACCATTCTGAGATTATGGAGGAAATGGTTATTGCTTTTTCCATTGAACATCTATCTACCTCTCTGCAACCTCCCTGGGTACTGTTCCATTCGGAAATAAGTTGCGCAAGACCGGGTTCCAACAACAACTCTTTTATTTAAACAAGTAAGGCAATGGTAACGGAACAACAGCCCAAGACGCGGCAACCCTTCTTATAGTGGCTTGCTCGCAGCTTGTGGACAATGACAGTTCTTTGAGTGTTCCCACTGTCAGGTGGGCCAATCGGATTGGTTCCTTAAATAACCAATCCGAGAACGGCCTTCTCGGCCAATCAGATTAAGGCACTTGGAACCTACCAAGTTCCATACACAACAGGTACCACACTTTGTGATCTTAGAAAGCTTTATGGGAGAAAATCCTTCATCATGTCTGTTCCTAAGATTTGGTGGAGAGTTGTGAAGAATTTGCTGGAGAGACAGAAAATTAATAATAAAAAACCTTCAGATGTAATTAATCCTTCCATTTTTTTTTCTTTATCATCAGGAGTGAGACTTTGATTTTAGCGATATACAAATCAGCCTTAACTGGATGTGAATTTCTGAAATGTTTTTTGAAAATTAAACAGATTCTATCTGGCTTGTTCAGTAATTCAGAAAATTAAACTGTTTATATTTAGCTATTAAAATCAATTGAAAAAATGTACATATTAGTATTTTATTATCATTTTTGAAAAAAACTTACATTGTTCAGTCAACTTGGGAAGCATTCAGTTCAGCTATACACAGAACTCTGAATCAAATTGTGAAATTGATTAAAATGTCTTACTGAATCTCTTAATTGTGCCAAACTGAAAAACAAAGCATTAATTTAAAACAAATAAATAAAAACTCTCCACAATTTACTGCCATAATTGTACAGCACAAAATATGCCTGATATTCTTATTTTAAAGATTATCAACAACAATAATCAGGTATAAAAGACTTGCAAGTACAAATAAACATAACCTTACTGAAATGTATTCAGACAAAACTTTCACCAGTGATATTGTGAAACTATCTTTTAAAAGCTAATGCTGAATCTTAATTTCTACTTCATCTTTACTATAGAAAGCTTCTCTCTGCAGAGTAGACCAAGCCTAAGTGTTTCAATCGCTACTTATCTTCTCTCTTTTCCCCTCCTTCTCTCCCTCCTCCTCCTCTATCTCTCTCAAGGAAATAAAATGCATACAGGTAACCAATAGGCTTAACCATGTCATTCCTACTAGTTGTGAAAGAAATAACAGTGCCTCACTAATACATTTGGATCCTGGCTTTACATTGTTCTATGAGTGGAACAAATTTGTCCATATTTTTACACAGAAATGAAGTATGTGAAAAAGTCTAATTTGCACCCAAAACTTCCATCCACTTCCCATGAGGGTAGAAATAGTTCTGAAATGTGATCAAATGTATTCAGCAGGTTCTGACCAGTTCTGGAGAACCAGTAGCAGAAATTTTGAGTAGTTTGGAGAACTGGCGATACCAGCTCTAATTGGAGATTTTACAGTATCCTTCCCCTGCCACGCCCACCAAGCCACACCCACAGAACCAGTAGTAAAATTTTTGAATCCCACCACTGAATGTGATGTGATTAATATGAATGAAATTAGTCATCCTTACACAAATCTGTAAATACAAGCACATAAAACATATTGGTGGTGTTAGCCTTTTACACAGTAGCATTTGTGCTTCCACTTTAAAGTATATTTTGTGAAATAGAATCCAGATCTTGGGAAAGGTTCAGTTTTTAATCTTCATATGAGATGCCAATACTTCTTTTTTTCAAAAACGGGAAAGATCAGGAGAGAGAACAGAGAAACATATATAAATACATCTACTATTAACCTCACTGGAGTAGCTGTCTGAACTTTTCTCATTTATATTTAAATAAATATGTTTCATGTAGCCTTTCCTTTCTGACATCCCAGCCAAAGAAGAAACAAGTCTTTCTTGTTTTAGCTCTGTTTTTATAGTTTTAATCTTTTTAATAATTCATAAAGAATAGTGTTTCAGATATTTATTATTTTAGCTTTGTTGTATGCTTCCCAGAGCTGCTTTTTTGGTGAGATGGGTTGCTAAATAGAATAGAATAGTATAGAATAGAGTAGAATAGAATAGAATAGAATAGGATAGGATAGGATAGGATAGGACAGGATAGGATAGGATAGAATAGAATACTTTATTGGCCAAATGTGATTGGACACACAAATAATTTGTCTTGGTGTAAATACTCTCGGTATAGGTAAAAGAAAAGATTCATCAAGAATCGAGAATCAGAAGGTTCGACACCTAATGATAATCATAGGGTACAATAAGCAATCAAATCACACTAGGAAATAGTCAATATAAATTGTAAGTATACAAGTGACAAAGTTACAGTTATACAGTCACAAGTGGGAGGGGATGGGTCATAAGGAGTGATGACAAGATTAACAGTAATAGTAGTGCAGACTTTGTAATAGTTGAACAGGATTGAGGGAATTATTTGTTTAGCAGAGTGATGGTTTTCGGGAAAAAGTTGTTCTGGTGTGCAATGCTCTATAGCGTCATTTTGAGGGAAGGAGTTGAAATAGTTTATGTCTGGGATGTGAGGGGTCTGTAAATATTTTCACAGCCCTCTTTTTGACTTGTGCAGTATATAGGTCCTCGATTGAAGGCAGGTTGGTAGTAATTGTTTTTTCTGCAGTCCTAATTATCCTCTGAAGTCTTTGACTGTCCTGTTAGGTTGCAGAACCAAAATTAGACAGTTATAGAGGTGCAGATGATAGACTCAATAATTGCTCTGTAGAATTGTATCAGCAGCTCCTTGGGCAGTTTGAGCTTTCTGAGTTGGTGCAGAAAGAACATTCTTTGTTGTGCTTTTTTGATGACATTTTTGATTATCCTCACTGTTAGGAAGTTTATTATTGCACAGACTTAACACCAATTACACCATAAATTGTCTCAAATGCTGTCTTCTAAATGTTGTCATGTTTTAGATTTTCACTGATTTTTAACCCACACCTGCACCAAATTCCATGAAATAATGTACTGAAAATAGGGCAAAATACTAAGCGCTATCTATTGAAAGCCAAAGTAGCTGGTCTGTCTAATAAATCTTTAAAAAACTGGAATAAATAGCAAGGATCATCTTATCATGCACCCTGTATGCCCCTTGCTCCCCAAATCCATATCTTCTTTTTTGGTTAGAAGAGAAAAAATACTGTCAGTATCTTTTATTTTGAAATGCAAAAACATATTTTATCATGCACAGAATAGAGACATCATAGCTGCTACCTATAAGACATTCCTTACCAAAAGATGATGCCTACTTCCACAACATCATCTTTCCTTAAAGGGTCAACTATTGAAGCAAGTTCGAAGAAGTTCACTTTTCCTTTCTCACCCAATATCATTAAGAATTGGACATATAGCATTTCCCTAAAAGTAGCTAGAATTGGCAAAATTAGATCTTTGGGTTTAAATCCAATCAACAACCATTGAAGTCAGAATACCAGTTTAAAATGGCCTTTTTAAGAAAGAGTGATTGTCAAAGTCATTTCTGGAGCAGATACTCAGTATATGTGAGCCTAATCTTTGCCATTATAATGACCCACTACTCTGAATATTGTTTTAATATTCATTTATTCCAAGGACATCATTCTTTTTATTACTGATGGTTGAATTTCCCCTTTTAGTCTGGATTATGATGCCTCTATCCCAGGAGAAGATGCCCTGTTGAGGCCAGAAGAACTTAAGTTTGGAGAATAGTTGCAGTGGGTAGAGCAATAGGACAAAGGGGGACCGGCTATTTTCATGCATTTATTTATTCACTTAAGTTATACACTGCAGTAATGAAAAACAGACTTTGAATTTTCATTTTTTTTCCTGTGGAAGACTTGGTAGCATCTAACTTTATATTTACAGCTTAATTATTTTCTAATGATGGTGAGCTTGTAGCCTTGCTGGAGAGAAGTATTATAAAAAATATATTTTGACCAATTAAAAATATTTTGAACAGTGAGATTTACCCTTCAGACTCCCAAGTGAACATACCTTCTCTCTAAACTTTGCTGAGATAGTAAAAAGGCTTTTAAAAACATGTAACTTCAGAGGCAAATATCAGCCACTTTGTCTGGGAAACACATATTCAACCACAATAAGAAGTGGCTCTTAAGGCCATATAATCCTATGAAGCTGTCTTATTTCAGATAAAGCCAATGACTCACACAGTCCAATGTTATCTTGTGTATTATTGCTTTCTGTCAAGACTCTTATTTATTACTGCTACTACTTGATCCTTTTACCAGTGTAAAACATCTGCATCAATTGTAATAGTTTCTATTCTCAGTAGACAAACCTGTTTTATTGCTATAGTTTTGTTATTACAGATTTCAACTCTTTGGAATTTTGGAGAACTATCAGGCAGTTTTATGCAGTTGCAGCAATTAATGCAACTGATCTTGGAATTAGTAAGTCCTATCTTAACTTACACCTAAGTTAGGCAGGGTCAGAAGTGGATAAGCTGTTCAATAAAGTTTAAAAACGTCTGGACAAAGGCAAACTTCATCCATACTAGTGAAAGAATATCATGTCAGCAGAAGTCAAGCTTGACTTGAAGGAAGTCAAATCAATTTTTAACAATCCTTTTTTTATTACATCATTTATATTTTATAATGATACATATTATATTTTATAATGGTGCACCCAGAAACTCTACATTGTGCTAGCCATTTTACATGCCATGGAGATGCACATGTTTGTTGGTTGTTAGGGGTTTCCCTCCTTGACCATGTCAGCTATGACACACTTCATAAGCAAATGGGCACCATGTCAATATCAGAAAAAATGTGGGAGAAATGCCTACAGTGGTACGGCCATGTTCTATGAGCAGAACACACATCGTTGCCTACATTGCCTTCCATTTTAATATAGATAGCAAGCACCCATGTGGAAGTCAAAGCAAAGATGACAAGCTACAATAAATGTGGACATGAAAAATGCCCAGTTGGATCCAGATGGTGTGTTTGATTGCACAAGATGGCAGTTGTTGATCTGAAAAGTGGACCCAGCACTTGCAGGAAAAGCATTAGGATGTTGATGATATTGATGATGATGATGGTGAATTATAATTTATAATGAAGTGCGCTATCATCACATAAATTATTTAGCAGGACTGAAATAATCTAGGCTTTTGGTCTCCTTTGGTTTAATGTCCAACTGCCTTTCACAAGCAGGCTAAGTAGTGTCACCAATCTCATCACATCAAATTGCATCTCATTTATTTCTCTCATTTCCCTCCAGGGATATGATAGAGAATGAATGTCCTCTTCTGAACTGAAACCCATTGTTTATATCTGCTTTAATACTGCCCTGTAGCATAGAAGAGTTGGCTGAATGCATCAGACTCGATGTAGCAACCTGGAAGAAAAATAGAAAAGAAAAAAACTACAAAGAATTAGTTTCCAATCTTCTTTACAGCAGTCACAACTTTACTTTTTATTCTATGGTTACAACATAACTCTCTTTTTTCTATAACCTATCCTGTTGAATCATCAAAACCATAACTCTTAAGTTCATTTTTTCTGTATGACACAAAAAGTCCATCAGGAATTTCCAGTCAGCAATGTATGCAACTATTGATTTTTCTCTGATCAAAGAAGTCAATTTAGCCATCTCAGCAAGTTCCATCATCTTTACCAATCGTTTCTCCATTGTGAACAAGGTTGAATTTTTCCATCTGTGTGCACAGATGGAAAGAATTAGTATTCTATAACTTGTTGCAGTTATCATGCACATATAATTTGTTGCAGTTATCATGCACATATGATTTTTTAATTATTTGTCCTTCAGACCTAAAAGAAAAAATATATATTAATTAGTCTCAATTTTATATTAATCTTAAAAATCCTCTGAATTATTGTGTGTGTTTGAGACAATAATCTTCTAGGTTTTTTTCCATGACCCTCAAGCATGATAAAAATATCCCTTCTTGTTGTGTTCACATTTCCAATATAAATTTCAATATTCGTTTCTTTCTCTTTCTGAAATGCATATGCCACCAGCCATTTCTTTCAAACTCATTTTTTTTTTGTTTCACAAAATTCACCATTTCCATTTCTCTTACTTTTAAAGGTTGTTATAAAAGCGTAATTTGTTGAAAAATACTTACCTTCTCTGCATATTTCTTTAATTATTCTTCTTTTCTCTTTATTTCATTCAAAACAGCAGACTATGGTTTCATTAGGCCTGAAATAATAATAACATCTGAAGGAGAGTGCAAAGTTTGTGTGAATCATCCCTCAAAGCTTCTTCAGGAAGCAACAGAGCTTGCTGACCTCTAAGAATAAAGAGAAATAGTCTTGATGCTTTACAGTGCTTCTCTATGCTCTGCTTCCCCAAAACCCTGCTCGTTTTCCTTTTGCAATTCTAAAGGTGAAAAAAGTCACCAATTGGCTTTTGCCAATTCTGTAGGATGCTTGGAGGAGAGCAACACTCAACACAGAATTCTCTGGAAATCCTTTCCACTTTCCAAGTATAGAAAGATGCTATAGAAGATGCTATAGATGACTGCAAGCACTTAAAAAAGCTTCCATCATGCCGTGTTTTGGAGCTTTCCTTGGAAAGCTTTCCTTGTCCAACTTTTGCAAATGAAGGAAAGAGCCCAGAGGACATTCGGTAGAAGATGATGGCATGCCTAGAAGGCAGTGCAATGTTTCATTAAGGCAAATCACAGCTCTTTGTCTTGATAAAAAGAACTACATCATTTTCCCAATGAAAAGGTCTTCTCTGTGATTAATTTAAGCTGCCTCACATAGGCACGATTGCACTTTAGAGAATATATTGTAGAAAAAAATGTTTCAATTGTGGGATATTCTCTGTTTAGTTTCCTTAGCTGCTTTAAACATTAATTGAACAGGATTTCGAAACATTTAAAGCTGCTTCTCAGATCTGATTATCTTTAGAAAATAACGTGATAAATGTTATCATAAAACACTCCACTTCCCTGTGATCAGCTGTCACAAGCAGACAATAAAATACTTTTATTCCTATGGTTAGAAGTGGTTTACCATTATCAATTATCGCTACTTGTGCTTAACCTTTGTCTTAGCTGTTGAAATATTCTGTGCAATTGTAGCCAAAACAAACAAATCGAGTGGAGGGCAATCTTTTCCATAGTAGCTTAATCTCTTTTTATTATATCCAACTTATTTCCTTTTGCCTGACAAGCACACCATCAAAGAAACTATAAAATGTAATGGTCATCTTTAAAATAGAATAAACTTGATACTGGGCAAGAATTTCCCAACACAAATTGATTTTTTAAAATTCAATTCTACTGTGTTTCTATATTTTAATTTCAACTAATTAGACCCCAAAAGTCTGAGATTATATAAATGGGCTTGCTATGGAAGGTTTAGTTTCCATGCCAGTGAGATACTCAGTCAGTTGGCATCTTCAGTGCTAACAATGTGATTAATGTAGTAACTGTGGGATTTGAAGAGAATCAAGAGAGATTACTTGAAATGTACAAGTGGTATGGCTTTGAAGAGTGGTATGGCTTTGAAGAATGTATTCAACAGCTGTTGTGGAAATACCAGCTTAGCCCTGAAAGATATGACAGAGTGAGAAAGAACCTCAAGATTATCCTCCTTGATACTCTTTGATATATAATCAATAGTGGTGAGAGAATCTTTACTTCCAAGATTCTGCTAATATATCCAGCAATAACAGAGTTCCATTAGTCCCCACTTGGTTTATCTCAAAGGGCTGATACCATGAATTGTGCCCTAACAATGATAAACTATCTATTTGGTTCCTGACAATAGCTTCATTTCAATTCCTAATACATGAATAAAACAAAGTCATCATTAAAAGCTCCTCTCAACATAGCTATCCATGAATTCTTGAACTGACAGAAAACTCTACTGATATAAGCAGATATCCAGTGGAAAACTCAATTCTGCCAAAAGAATGTGCATCTTGATTACCAGGATTGTTGAATTTCTCCTGTTTCGTTTCCTTCCCATCAAACATCACTAACTGACAAGAACTATCAATAATTCTCCTTAATGTGCTCTAGGGCTGGGGTTGAGGAAGAAGGCAAGTTTTAGTAGTTGTCTACCCCAGAGGGTTTAGCCATCTTTCAAAATTCACTGTAGTTTGGTGCAAATATTTTGAATAGGGAAACAACAGCAAATGACTTAATTAGCAGCCATCAACACCCCAGTCAACATCTAAAAAACTACAACAGACTGCATATAAATCAGAAAATATAAATATATTTGCACCCTCCTTCAGATGTTATTATTATTTCAGGCCTAATGAAACCACAGTCTGTGCTGTTTTGAATGAAATAAAGAGAAAAGAAGAATAATTAAAGAAATATGCAAAGAAGGTAAGTATTTCTCAACAAATTGAGCTTTTATAACAACCTTTAAAAGTAAGAGAAATGGAAATGATGAATATATAAATCCAGAATAGCCCAAAGCACACACTCTGCTAGAGAGAAGTTCCCTGAGGATGGGCTCCAGCACTAGTCCGAAAGCTCAG
Source organism: Laticauda laticaudata (assembly GCA_004320025.1). NCBI lineage: Eukaryota > Metazoa > Chordata > Lepidosauria > Squamata > Elapidae > Laticauda > Laticauda laticaudata. The sequence continues at coordinate 22,399 of BHFT01044444.1, forward strand.
AAGACTAAACTTCTTGTTCCGATGACTGACCCAGATTGGATCCTGCAAAACATTATCCTGAGACATATATATTCACTTTCATTTATCAAATAATTTGAGTTGGTATGTTCAGAATGTTCAGATGGCATCAGCTGGTGACCAGGCTCCTCTTGGACAGAGATTTAATAGTATAGTATTTTAGAAGAGGGATATCTCCTTTATCACATCAATTGAAGTACAACCAAACAGACAGGTGGATGGTAGCAGAGTTTCACTATGAAAGAGCTCTTTCTCCCACTTTACCATGAACTCTCCTCCCTTCCGCACAGGTCAGTTGCAATTCAGATTGAGTCAGATCCCCAAGTGAAGGTTTAGTTCATAGAGACAATGGGAGAACTGGTTTGAAAACTAGACTCTACTACCCCCAAACAGAATTACCCTTAGAGACAATGCTCTGGAATTTGAGATCAAGGGGCATGCTAGTCTAAAATGTTTAAAATGTGCCAGATTGAATCCAGTCCCAGGAATCACCCAGTGGTGGGATTCAGCCAGTTTGTGCCACTTCAGGAGAACCGGTTGTTAACTTTCTGAGCAGTTTGATGAACTGGTTGTTGGAAGAAATCATTAGGGCAGAGAACCGGTTGTTAAATTATTTGAATCCTACCACTGGAATCACCTGACAACAATGCTGACCAAATTGTTGACGAAGCACAACATCTTGACTCACTATGAAAATGTTGCCATTAGTTGCCAACTTAAATGTGAAAGTCCTGGAGCTAAGTTAAGGAAAGGCCTTAAATGTTCTTACATAAAAGTAGTCTTTGTGTCTTTGACTCAATTCTATCCCATCCTTGGTTCAGGATGTATAAAATCTGCAACAATTCTCATCTAACACTTTAGAGACAGTTACTATAGATGACCTGCTGGGTCCGGCCAGCTCTGTTTCAGTGTTGGGAGTTGTAAATATATTCACACTTCTCTGATCACCAGCCACTCTCTGCTGCAGCCATTCCTCTCTTAGCATTTAACTTGGTTTCCCAATTTTTTCCTATTTTTGAGTCCAATTTCGCTCCAAATTTATTTTAAGGGAAAGGAAAACAGAACAGACCTCCAATGTGTGAAAGAAGAAAGGTCACTGTTTGTTTTAATCCAAAGATCCCAGCAGATAGATTTAAATAAATATTAATAACCTTAGAGAAATATTAAGTAAACTTAATATTTACTTGCTAATTTACTGGTGTTTTTTTTTAAAAAAAAACATCAGAGTTACCAGACCTATTTTATATTGCAATATCCAGAAAATAGCAAAAGTTAGCAAAATGGGCTTTTATTGCTTATTTGTTAGTTGCAGTCACTTTAATCAGAGGGACCCAATGCAAATCCACATTCATCATATGGTGACATTTTATGAGTTAACTGATGCTCAATCAAATCCGCTGCAGAGAGTTCTTGTGAAGATCAAAAGTATGTTTGGCAGCGTTATACCCATAATCTTTCACTTGTTTCAGAAAAAGTTGAAATACTGCCCTCCCTTTCGCACCTCACTGGTACAGATGTTAAAACTTTTGGGATTGTTTGGGAGGTCCTCCTTGACTATGAAGCACTAACTGCCCTTGAACTGGACTTAGGGCACCTATGTCTTCAAGAGATACTCCTACATTTCCCCACAGCCAAATGGTTAGTCTCCTTTGCGTGGAATCCTTTCCCTACCTCTGTTGTATGTGGGAATGGAGAAAAATCAGAAAAGTGAGAAAGAAATTGTCTAATGTAATGAGATATAAATCAACTACAATGGATCTTTAAGCAATAGTCAACTTCACTGAGAAAACTCTATATTCCAGGGCAAAAAATAAAAATAAAATCCATTGTAAGCCCTGTTTTATGATGAATTTACTAATTTCATAAATCTTTCTAGATAAGTGCTTGTCATTCATCAACTAAAAGCCTCAGGCTTTGTCCCTCCCCACCTGTTTTCAAATGATTTTACATCATTTTGTATGTCTCATAAATTCTTTAGAAGAAATGTTTGCTTTCTGCCAGATTTCTGTGTGAGAGAATGGATTGTTTTCATCAATCCTTGTCAAACTACTGATGCAATTGAATTCCCATTGAATTTAATGCATTCACTTCTCTGATAGCAGGAAGAAGAAATTCTACTAACTGCAATAATGCTATCAGATCTGAACCATAAAGTCCAGACAATCATTAAATAGCAGTGATATACTTTTTCTGCCTCTCTTGGCTACTGTCTACTGATTATCTGGATTGCAACCCAGATCTGAAACTCCTAAACTTTGAAACCATAGACGTGCCCTCTGGGAAGTAAGTGTCTTACTTACATAAGCATAAATAGTACTGTAGCATAAGTCTGAATGGGTTGTCCAAAAATGAAGAATCTTTCTTTCTTTCTTTCTTTCTTTCTTTCTTTCTTTCTTTCTTTCTTTCTTTCTTTCTTTCTTTCTATCTTTCTTTCTTTCCTTCCTTCCTTCCTTCCTTCCTCCCTTCCTTCTTTTTCACATTGTTTGGGAATCAAAGGAGGACAATGCCTTCTCCATGTGAAAAACCTTTGAATAAGAACATTGAGGTTTTGTGCTTTAGATGCTGTCTAATTCTTGCTTTCCTTAAAGAAAGCATTGTTTAGTTGTATCAGTTGTGTCTTGTGCTGGGAAAGAATAGATAACTTTCTTGGATTCATGCTGACTCCCAATGCTTGCCTTGGATTCAGGTTGGCTTCCTATGCTTACCATCCTGTAGGACTCCTTTGAGTAAAAAATTCTACCTGCTTATTTAAACCCTTGTCATTATCTCTTTCAATGTTAGTCATAAAATTACTAGGGGGAACAGACAAGACTCAGGCACATTGTCATGCAATTGCAATGGGACTAAGAGGCATTTTAGCATAATGTAAGGGTAAATCATCAGAATGAATTTTCACTGCACGAGTGAATTATGGATGAACACAGAGAGCAAATATTACATTAAGATTCTCAACTGGCCATTGGGATATGATTCTACAATGGAATGAATAGAATTGCTGAGTAGAAAAAGGATGGAAATCATGATGATGACTGAAATGCATTGAGAGGGCTAAGAAAGAATAAACAGAGACAAGAATGGTGTCTAGGAATAAATTGGAGATTTTACACTTCCACATCTTTTACTTAGTTACAGCCATGTCCAAAACTTTATCCTATAAAATATCTGAACCATTTTTACAGTATATGTAACTGCTAATTGATATGTATGTAATGCATTAAAAGGGAGTATAAATGCATCTTATAATTGCCTAAATGAATATCACAATCTAATGGGCTGGGTCCATTAGTGTTGACTACAGGGTTGTCAACATGATTCAGGTCACAGTCAAGGACCTAAGAGTTATGACGGCAATGCCATATAATGTAAGCTGTTCTAAATAGGATTTTTTCCCCAAAATTAAGGGAGTTTGATACATAGTTTAAAATATGACAGTACACCAAAATTCAAATTTCAGTAGGTATTAGTACTGATTTCCCCCAATAATTTGTAAATCTCAATATTTTGTTATTTTCTCTCTTGAAAAACATTTCATTAATCTGACTAACTTCAGGTATTGCCACATCAATGGACAGACTTCCTTTTTTCCTTATACCTTTAGAAGTAGTCTGATCTAGTAGGTTTCAAGGACTTATCAATTTGAATTTTGGAATCTCCGAAAATTTTGATCTCTTCATTTCTCAAAACTTCAGCCAATCTATCAGTCCACATCATTTGGTCATGTTAAATAGATTAACCCAACAAGAAGCTCAGTTCTTCAGTTTTTAGTAATTCCTCTATTTCAATAGAAATGTGAGGAGGTTCTAAATAAAGTAACCAGAATAACTAACTCCTTTCCTTAGGAGCCTTGAATGCATTTTGCTCGTGCCATATGAATACTCTCTTGAAAAGAAAAGGCAGAGAAAGGAACAATTTTGCATCTGTTTAGCTTCATCTTCCAAATTGCAAATAGAGAGGCAGCTTTCCTGTTGCCAAAATCCTGAACTTTTCTTTGTTCCCTCTCATCGCTATTCTGTAATTTGTGGCAGTTGCTGACTCAGTCAGCCACTGGTATCAGCCCGGCACCCTGTCTTACTAAGCAATAAATAAAACAAATGCCCTGGACTGTTGGCTTGGCTGGTGACAGTCTGGCTGCTTGGCTGACTGACTGACATATCAAACAAACAAAAAACAGTGTTACTGTCTAGAATTTCCCTCTTGCTTGTCTGGAATAAAATCTCTGTATCTTCCTCACCTATTTGTAAAAAGTAGTGGAAAAGAGAGCTGGGAAAGGAAAACATTTAGAATAAAAATGTGTACATTCTACTCTCTCAGCTTATTACAGTTGTATCTGTCTTCCATGTGAGGAACTTAAGATGGCACAAAGATTTGCTTATGTTATTGCTACAGTCTTGTAAGGTAGGCCAAGACTGGGAGAGGGTCACATTCCAGTCCCCCTCATAGGTTGGGAGCCATGCAGTGGACTGTAGTACACAGTCCTGCTCAGTTTTGTTCACTCAGTGTTTTCTCATAGATGCATTTTTCATATCAAATCTTCCTCAGATCTGAATTCCATTGTAGCCTTGGATAATCAGTTTCAGTTTTAACTGAAGTATTTAAGGATGTTTCAAAGCATAGTTTACACTTTTGCTAGGTCAGTGAGAGTTTGCTGTACATCAACTACCATTTTGTCACTGTCATCAGCCATTCAGTCCTATTTGACCTTCGGCCATTCTATGGAACAGGACTCTCCATGCCTCTCTGACTTACACTGTCTCCTTCAGATTTGCCATGGTCATCTCAATGTCATATTTTATAGTGTCCAGCTAGTGGAGTGGCCCTTCTCCTTTGTCCTCTAATCACTCCCAGCATGATTGATTTTTTGAGTGAGTCAGCTCTCAAAACATGACCAAAGTACGACAATCTCTGTTGGTGATCTTGGCTTCAGGTGATGTGTTTGGTGAGTTTCGGTCTAGAACATGTTTGTTTGTTATTTTTGCAGTCCATGGGATCCATAATAGTCACCTCCAGCACCCCAGTTTGCATCCACCTTTCTGCTATTTGCCTTTTTCAGAGTCTAAGTTTTGCATCCATAAGTAGCAACTGGAAAAAATTGCTGCATTAACTAAGTTACATTTGGTTATGAGGCTGATGTCTTTGCTCTTCCAGATGTTATTTATGCCAGACACTGCAATTGTTCCAAGTGCTATATACTTTTTGTTCTCAGGGCTGTATCAGTAGTGGGATTCAATTTTTTTTATTACCGGTTCTGTGGGCGTGGCTTGGTGGACATGGCAGAGGAAGGATACTGTAAAATCTCCAGCCAGAGGTGGTATTTGTCGGTTCTCCGAACTACTCAAAATGTCCGCTACCGGTTCTCCAGAACTGGTCAGAACCTGCTGAATACCACCTCTGGGCTGTAGTCACCACTTTGGTCAATGGGGTAAAGGAATTCATGTTCCTAAAGCCTAGGAAAGTGAATTCCTTTACTATTATAATAATCTTATTGTCCATTTGCACTCTAACTTGAGTGTTCTCTGCAGTTGTCATGCTTCTGTTTTTCCTTAATCTCTACAAACTGTCATAATTTATATTAAAAAGATTTCCTATATTATTTCAAATTTGTTTAACCCTATTGGGAGAAAACACTTTCCCCCCCAGTTAAATTTTTCTTTAAAATAATTCATTATTTAACAAACAATAAAAAATAAATATAAGATACCAATTGTCTGTTTGATTTCCTGCTTTCCTGGAATTTTCAGTCTTCTTCCAAAAGCGTTTATTATTCTTTGGGAGGTGAAGGAAAGAATTATGTGCAATTTCAGGCTGTTCTGTTAGATTGTGCTGTTCCTCTGCACTTCATTAAGAACATTAGTGTTGTGCCTTATTTCTTGGAAAGGCACATATTTAGCAAGCTTCATTTACTTTTGCCTGCAAGAAACCAACATGATGATTATTTTTTTGCATGCTTTGTCTCTGTTCATGCCAAAGTATCATCACAAAATTATTAAGGCTGTGCACACTCCAAAAATGATCCGGAAAACATGCTTTGGACCTTGCATGAATAAGAATAGTGTCTGTGATGAATCTTAAATTATACAGAACTGCACAATTTCAAGTCCTACACAATAAAGTGCAGAGCAAAGGCAAGTCTGTTCAAGAAATTACTTTTTGATTATGTTTTAAAGAAACTAGTGGAAATCACTGAAATGTTGGGTTTGGAGATCACCCAAGTAATAATCCAACTTTTAACACAGAACCATCTTTTATTAATCCACAAAGGACATTTTGTTTTCTTTGAGGTAACTTACTCAAAATAGAGAAACAAGTTTGAGACCTGGAAATGCAGGGATGTTTACCTTTATTTAGAGGGACTGTAGATAAAATAAACTTGTATAAGAATTAAATTTTGCAACCACCAAATTTTTAAAATGTCTTGTGTTGCCTTGGCTAAAATTGAGTTTTTAAAATCCATGTATTATTAGTAAAAGAGTTGATTCAAAAATACACATGCTTGATTTTTAGTTAAAATATTTTTTTACTCTCGTTGAACAATAAATGCTAGAACCAATTAATTTAAGCAGATAGCCATAATGATAAAACACTTTGGAGAGAAAAAAAAATCCCATACATTTTCATAAGCAATAATGCAATCCCAGTATTAGTAAAACTAAAGGACGCACTTTTCTCAAAACATTTCTGTTGGAGTGCAGTGGCTGCTAATGTACATGGCATATGGTTGTGGTGATTTGGTGTTTGCAGCAGGGGTGAAATTCAATTTTTTCCCATACCGGCTCTGTGGGCGTGGCTGTGGGTGTGGCTTGGAATACTTGGTATAATAGTAATAGCAACCAGGGGTGATTTTTTACTGATTGAAATCATCCCTATCACTTCTCCCAATTTCACCCCTGATTTGCAGACACTTAATCCTGATTGTCTACCTGGTTTAGCAATGGCAACTTTCTATTTCTAACAAGAAAACAAACAAATAAGCATAATAAATCAGTCCAAAGATTTCAGTTAAGGCACAAATTATTGGGTTCACATTATCATATTTAGGACACATTATTATGACAATGCTGAAAAGAATAGAAGAAAAGAGGGGAAGAAGGATGACCTATAGCATGATGGGTGGATGTTGACATGCACTTTGTGGCACATAATCAAATATAACTACATCAATACCTCAATACTCTACTCTCAGGTGAACTATAGCTGTAAATTAGATTGTCCCGGTGCTCTGAGCATAGAGACTGCCTGAAGAATAGAAGAGCTGAATAGCATATTCAGAAATTTATCAAAAGCTTTTCAGATTGCTCTCACATGCCTAAGGCTGCAGTGTGAAACAGACTTACCTGGAAAAAGGCCAATTGAATTTGGTAGTTTTCATCTGAGATGAGGTACACAGAGATTACAGTCTCCCTGTTAAATCTCAGCAGGATCACAGGCTTGAATGGTGTTTGATTAGATAAATACAAGCTGCATGGGTGGCTTGATATTTTTCAAAACAGATTTATGAGAGAGGCCAAGATTCTGACTGTATTATCCAGAGTCAAATAATGTGTGACAGAAGTGTGGTGGTTCACCGGCAGCTGGTGTGGATGGCAGAGGTATCGGACAGTGAAGATGAAAAGGGAACCAGTCAGGGAATCTGGCGAGGACTTGGATGAGGGTCCTGCATGCAATGCAGGGATGGGGCCAGGACCATCTGAGAGTGGGGTGCTGCCTTTGGGGCTTTTGGAGTCTGGCAGCAGTGAAGCAGAGGACCCTGGGGAGCCTGTTCCCAGTGCGTGTGTACGCAGAGCTGCTAGAAGGCGAGAGCAGCTGAAGCAGAAGGGGTGACTCAGGAGTAAGGCTGGGAGGTCATTGCCCCTCCCATAAGGGATAAAAGTCAGTCCTCAATGATGAAGAGCTTTGCAGGAAGCAAAGCAGTTCAGTAATCNCATTGCCCCTCCCATAAGGGATAAAAGTCAGTCCTCAATGATGAAGAGCTTTGCAGGAAGCAAAGCAGTTCAGTAATCTCTGAGTCTTTCATGAAGCTCTGTACCCTGGTCAGTTTTTTTTTCTAGGTTTTGGGGTTGGTTATTGCTAGCCTTTATTGGACTTCTATTTCTTGGCAGCATTCTACAGCACTGAAAAGCATGCTCTTATTTGAAGGAATTGTGTATAATGAGTTTTGATTGGGAATGCAAGTAATTCCCAGCGTTGCATTAAAAAAGGTTTTACTTTAAAATTCAGTTCTTGTTGTATTAAGTTTGACAAAGCCTGGGTCAGAACAAGAAGCATTTGTTAGCAGTGCCTGTTTAAAGACAGAAAAAATTAACTATCTTTTTTCAAAGCAAGACTGGTGATTGTTTGAAGTGGCAGTTTTCTTAGTGTGCTAAGCAAATTGTTGATTTTAGTTATTCCCCTTTCCTATTATGCAATATATCGATTAATATGGGCTTTGTGCAGTGGTAGGATTTATTTATTTTTTACTACTGGTTCTGTTGGTGTGGTTTGGTGGGCGTGGCAGAGGAAGGATACTGTAAAATCTCCAATCAGAGGTGGTATTTGCTGGTTCTCCAAACTACTCAAAATTTCCACTGTCGGGTCTCCAGAACTGGTCAGAACCTACTGAATACCACCTCTGGCTTTGTGGCTTCAGAAGTCCACTTAGAATTTCTTATTCTAAGAAATATGTCCTGTTGAATCCTAAATGTATACAGCATAGGAGTAGGGAATCTGTAGTCTTTTAAATGTTGTGAAATGCACACGCACATGTTTGATTACACTTTGTTTATGTGCTTCCATTGCAAAAGTTATAAATACTGTCAAATGATAAATGTCAGTACATTAAATCCAAGACACAAATCCAAATATCCAAGACACAAATATTACAGAAATTATTCTCACCTTTAATGAAATGTATAAGAAGATTGTCAGAGACGTGAAATATTTTTGATCCTGGATTGTTAGAACTGAAATCCAAAATATTTTTGTGGTGTCAAAATAGAGAAAGAAAACTCAGCAAGGCTCTATCAACAATATTATTTTGCTATTACATTTTATAAGTGTGCTCTTCAAAGCAGATATAAGATAAATGCTGTATTAACTGTATTTAATAGTTACAAACCAAACTCAAGAAGTACTTAGGAATTCTCCATATTTTTAACAGTCAAAATATACACTTGATTGTGAGTGTTTTCCCCCTATATATAACAATTGAAGATGTTTTTAAAAATAGTAGCCATGCTGATTTATCAGCAGAAAACCCCCAACCTGGTTAATATCTTTATTGAATTCAAACAAAATGACAAGAAATGGTAAGTTTTCAAGTTCTTCAGAAGATTTCATGAGGGGGCATATTACCAATGCAAGAGTTGGGAAAGGTAAAATCAAAGAAAATTGTCTAATTTTTGTGTTGTAAGTCTGAGACCAGGAGTTTCATAAACTCTAGTTCAACATTATTCAGTCCTGTGTGCCAGCATTTGTTCAATGCCCCTTTGTCCTTACAAAATAAACAGTGCCTGGGAAGAACCAGAAAAACAGTTTTTTCAATACATAAAAAATAGGAGGTTCACACATAAAAAGTAGTCTCAATGGCAAGAGATAAACAAATATCAGAATGAAATGAAAGGTATAAAGTAATGCTTTGTAAACAGTAATGTAATTTTAAGGAAATTGATGCCAATAGGATCCAATCTGATGCCAAAAAAAAACCCAAAACAAACCTCAATCATTTCTAGATAAATACATTGAATGCAAATATTACAGCAAGTTCAAACAAAGAATTTAATTTATCTATCAGATAGTCATTCCATTTATTATAAAGTTTGCTTGGAATGGCTGCCACAAGTTGATGGGCTAATGAGGAACAGTGGCCAACTTGGCATTTACAAGATGCAGAAGAATTCACAAGAAGCACAAAAACCATAATAAGTCTTGGTTAATAGTTTAAGATTAGCTTTATACGTGATTTGTCCATTCCATAAATATGGGGAGAAGAGGGGGAGGCAGAACCAAATATGAGGATCACTCAGAATCTCAGTGATACAGAGGAGGGGTTTGTATTGCTCCTTTGCATTGTTCTTAATGAAAACCAACTCACACAACATATGTTTCAGATGGCTATAATCTAAGGTTATGAATAGGTAAATTGTGCCCAAAACCACATGTGGACCTCATGCCCTCTTTTTATATTCCTTGAAACCCCCTTTTTGATTCCCCTGAAACAGTCTTCCATCAATGAATGGGCAGTCACTTCCATGTCCAAGGGGGGAAAAAGGAGAATCAAATGAAACTGTGAATAATTTAATATTATATTTCCTCTCTGTGTGATTACCCTGCGAAGATGGAAAAATAAAAAAGATTAAAAGTTTGATTTCAAAAAAGAAAAAGAATGATGGGAAACAGATGAAAGCTGTAATGGAATAATCTAAATTAGGGATACAGTACCAAGATTAAAAAACAAAAGTAACCCCAGCCACATGGGTGATGTGGTTTCCATCCCATTGTGATCCTTCCCATTGGACGGTATGGATATATCAAAGGGAATTGAAGAGACACACATCAGTTACCCTGTTTGCTCATAAAAGAATTCATTTGCAAGACTTTACTTCAGGTCAGTGCAATTACACACAAAAACAAACAAGCTGTGTGTTCAAGTACCACCATTTCCTAGGGAACATGCCTCAAAGGTCCCAAAAGTAAGAATCCAAGTTGGGAACTCACAAAGATAATTGGATCACAATTCAAAGAGCCCAAATGTAGGTTGTCAGCCAATTTGGGTTCCAAAGGATAGAGTTTTCTTAGGCAATGAGTTCAGGAGACAAATGCACAGAGATCTAGCAAGCAGAATGGTTGTTTCCAATGGAGGATTGCTCTTGAATAGTAACAGTACCTACTGCAAGTTTAGGCAATCAAGGGTGGGAATGCTTTGCACTGCTTGGTGTTCTGTAATGTGCTCTAAGGCTGGAGGAAGGTCCTGGAGCTATCTTTTCATTGCCTGATGCTGCCAGCTGCTTTGCATATTCACCAGCTTCATCAGCTTCAGATGTCTGCTAGGTTTTTCTTGAGACTAACTTTCCTCTTGGCTGTCTACAACACTGCCTCCCAGCAATTCATGGAATTTGTTAGGTGGATCAAAAGCAATATTTCCCAGCTTGGACTCTTCTGAATCAAATGAAGTTGTGAGGGTAGAATTTGGGGGCATACAACCTGAGTATCATTCAGCAACATGAGCAAGCAGAGCTGATGAATCACATTTTGAAATATGAAGCATGATGCATGTTACTTTTAAACATCTCCCAGCTTAGCATGTACATTCACTCCAAAACATTAAACCTATCCTGAAGAGCCTATTTTGTTTGGAGGCTGCATTAGAAGCAACAGTGGATATTAAACTCTGAATGAAGTATGTAGAGATTGTATTGCTACAGTGCTTTAAATTAATGTGACCATATAGGTAGAGAGAAATGTATGGAGTTGCTGTCAAGAAGCTCTTTGCATGGATTTTTTTGGATGTACAAAATATAGCAAATCTTTCTACTCTCGTAACTGGTAGTCCGAATCATTCTAGATTCTGTGAAAATAAGATATAAGGGGAAAAGGGGGATTGCTTTTGCTTATTTGAGAGATTTATGACATTTATTTAATTTTTAATAACTTTTATATGATTCTATAATCTCTTAATTCAGGCAAGAGTTGTAGTGACTAAGTGCTTACTGGCTGGATGCCATCCTTGATTCCATGTGGAGTGCCCAGTAATTTTTTTTCTCTGTTCCCTAGGAGAGTAACATCTGCCACTATCTAGGATTGACTTCTCAGCCTTTCGAGTGGGAGGTGAGGATCTTCACAACTAGGCCACCATGCCACTCATTTATTCAATTTTTAATATTCAACTAAAACAGTTACTTCCAAAGACCAATCCTAAAGTCATACAAAATTCAGAAGTTATAATCATACAAAATGTTCTAAAATGTATGCCACATAAATGGATATCTGACAAAAACAACAACAATTGAACTGTAAGAATGTGAAAAAAAACCACGTACTGATCCAGGTGAAATAATGTGAATCACCTTGGGAGACAGGAGGGAGAACCATAGTCAGGAAAACCAGTGTGCAAAAAGTATCTTACTTAGCTCACTGAGTGGTTAGAAAGAAGATGATGTAGGAAACATTTCAGAAGGGACTCTAGTTTCCTATAGAATAAAAAGAGAGGAGGGGGGAGATCTTTTCAGTCTTGCAAGAATCTGTAAATGTAATCTTACAATAAAGTTATAGCTAGGGCTTCTGGTTGTGTTTCTTGTCTGAACAACCTCACAGGATTAATAATAGGGACAAAAATTTAAAGGAGAAGTGCGGGGAGGGAATAAATGCTCTGGTTTTGATTGAAGATTGATTTAGTTTAAATCCAACAAAAGGTGGGTAGAGAACTATTGATTAATAGGCAGAGAAATTCCATTAAGATGATGGAAGTTACTTTCATTATTCAGAACAGGATTGAGATGACTTGAAAATGGATTTCCTGAGGAAACTGTTGTTGTTTTTTACCCCAAAGAACCTTATCCTTAACAATGACAAACTCTAATCTTTTGTTTTAGTTTTTTCCCCAAAAGAATCAGTTTCTCTTTGTTGTCCTGCCCTTGAAATTCTGCCATGAGATTCATTATGGTTACAGGAAAAAGAAGAAACCACAAGTTCTTTGTCCAAAAATACCTGGACACATATCTGTGAAAAAAATATGGCACTCTCCCCAAATTACTAACAGGTTACTTCAGCCCCACAAGACACTCTTTCACTTACTTCACAATGGCTATTTCTACTCTGACGAATAACAGGTTTCCCCTCTGGAAATTGTTACATGAAAAGAAACTCTATGCCCTTGATAAAAAGAATAAATAAGGAACTCTGTATCCGTTCATCATTGAAACCTTTCCTGTACATACTAAGGTCTGAATGTTCACATTTCATGTAACATTCTTAAAAGCAAGTAACAAAAATTTGCTAACAGTGAAAAAGTCATTGATTGATATGGGCAGCTATAGAAATTGAATATGTAAAATAGTTTTAAATAAATACAGAAAACAGGCAATGCATTACTGTGCTCTAAATGTGCATTGTGAGATCTGTCAGATGCACAATGGAATATAACATGATATATTTACCAGTATATTCATAAATACATTTCAATTTTCCAATAATTAAAAACTGGAGAAAAAAAGAATTTTGTTACTATTTCATGAAAATAATCTAAGCTAAAGTAGATGATTTTATAATGCAATATTTAAACCTAAAAAGCTACCATATTTCATGTGTCTGCCAGATGCTAAGGAATAAAATCTTAGCATAGAGAATGAAAGCAGCATAATTTGTGTCCAGTTGAGAAATGACAACACACATAGGGGAAATTCTGTGCAAAACTTTCTCTTTATTGGACATATTTTAAAAAACAGACATTAGGGCCATCTTTGGCTCAACCTAGGAATGTTAATAGATGAAGCACTCCATTTTAACAAAGGCATTTGCAATAAATTATGAGAGTGATGATAGTGTCTGGGAAGACCATGTTGTTATTAAAAAAAATTCCACTGTGCTGCAATCACATTTTAATGTGTTTTGTAAGGTTCTTAAGATTAATAAGATAATTTGAATGGTGCCATCTAGTACTTACTTAAAGTGTGATGTGAATTTCTCATTACTACCCACTCCAATGCTAAACACGTTTTACCCTTGGAATTGTCTTCTTTTTCTGCAGATTATGGTACAATTTGGAACACATGCAATTGAATGTTCTTGCATGAAAAATAATGTTCCTATACTCAGCATATAACAGATGAGGCTGGATGAGAATTTCAGAATATGGAATTGGGATGCTCAAAACTTTGAACAGATAATTCAGTTTGAAGGAGATTCAATTGAATCATCTCCATAAATTAATTCTTTGAATTGATTCAGGGCACTGAATAAATTGTGTCTCATCATATGCCTTCATAGAGATTCAAAAGCAGTTCAGAAATTTGATGAGATTCTGGTGCTTTCAAGGACAATTTAATGCTATAATTCAAAGGAGATCCAGCTATTCAAACTAAATTTATAGATCAACTCTTGATTGAAATTTTGAAAAAAAGTGGAATCTTATATTTACACATCCTGAAATAATATATTTCTGGAGTCATTTTAGAACTCAACAACAGTTTTCCAAAAATACAATAAGTAGGCCGCTTCCTATGTCTCAAGACTGCTTTTCTCAGAAATTCCAGCCACCATCAATTTATGGCAGTCCAGAAATCTACAGGAAGACCATATGGGGAAAGTAGACCTTGAATTCTTTAAATAAAAAGAAAGGGAATATTTGTGACTAAACCAGAGCACTGCTACTTACTTTTTAAGGTCGCACTGATCATCCAGGTTACCAGTTGCAGGAGAAAAATGTTTGTCTGCATGGCTGTTTCTATTTCTACAAATAATATACATGTAAGGTAAGTTGTGAAACTTAATCATAAGAGTGTGAAAAGCATCCTCAATTTTGCAACAGTGAGCTGAGAAACAGAGAAGTGCCCTGTTTCATAAGTGCCAGGAACAGTAAGCATATTCATTTGCCATAGTTAAGCTACTGTACATTTTTTTTGCACCTCTGTTATTTATGGTGACAAATTGCTTAGAAAAAATACATTTGCTTAGAATACCTCAAGCTTAAAATAAACTTAGCCTGCAAAATGTCATAGAAGTTTTTTTTTTTAATGTTATTTTAAGCTTCTTGTGGCAGGGAGCTACCTTATACACTTTTAGGGGTAAATAAATATTTTCTGGTGGGATGTTGCCTATAGGTTTTCATCCCAAACTGCAGGCCACTAAAATAAATATTTTATTAACGCCCTCACAGCAAAAAAAAAAATCCCCTGCGATAAGGTTACTTAATCTATTGCAGGTCAGAAGCCTCCAATACAGATATGATCACAGCCCATTATCACACAAAAATCAAGGATAATACGGAAGAAGGAATTCAGTATTTTACTTCTGGAGGAAACAATATTAAGGAGTTATATTTGAAAAGCTGTCCCTAAAAAAACTAAACCCCAGCAAAAAACAAACCAAAAAAACCCTACACTCGATTTCACAGAAAATAAAACAATTTCAAACAGCTTTTGAAAGAGCTTTAGCTTAGAAATCTTTGTCTAAATTTTAGGAAAGTTTTCCTGTTAGTGGAAACCAACTGGCAATAAAAAGGCCTCAGGAACAGGTAGCAGGCTCAATTTTATGAGCAATTTTCCATCTGTCATGGGATAGCCATGGCTACAGAGGAACTTCCAAGCTCTGCTAATTCTCTGATTCGAAATTCCCTGCTCTCCTTTCTGATTCAAGCAACTGATCCTTCTCTTTAGAGCAGCCAGGCATTGCATGTGGATGTGATGGTAATGATACATTCATAGAAGATTGCACTCAAATACAAGACTTATTTTTTTTTCAATCAGCATGCTGTATGACGGCAGTCTCTGTGAGTTTCAACCTGTGCTTTTATAAGCAGGTGTTATGGTTATTGAAGCTTGTGAGTGGCCTAACATTAGATGGGAACCCAGTCAGAGGTGGTATTCATTGGGTTCTGACCAGTGCTGGAGAATTGGTAGAGGAAATTTTGAGTAGTTTGGAGAACCGGCAACTACCACCTCTGACTGGCCCCGCCCCATCTATTCTCTGCCTCCCAAGTCCCAGCTGATTGGCTGGGTCTTCTTTTTTTGCCCTGCACAGGAGAACGGAGCTGGAAAGCAGGTCAGTGGGGTGGGGAGGGAATGGGATTTTGCAGTAATCTTCCCCCAGGGGTGGGGAGGGGGCGGAATGGAGATTTTACAGTATCCTTCCCCTGCCATGCCCACCAAGCCACGCTCACCAAGCCATGCCCACAGAACTGGTAGTAAATTTTTTTGAATCCCACTACTGAACCCAGTTAATGGTGAATTATGTATCAATAAGAAACAGCAGACCAAATCTTAGATTGATACACAATCATGTCCTGCTATGTTCTCATTTATCATACCTGTGATGCAAGTGAATTCTGAAATATCTGGAGAGCGTGAGGTGAAAGAAGTCTCCATTAGTTCTTAAATTGCCGAGACTCTTTTTGGTGTTTGTACAACTCATGTAGGAACCAGTCCTTTGTTGGTCTCTTAGGTTTAACTTAACATTTTGGTTGTATCTTACCATAGCAAATGTTTGTTGTTTTCATGCGTGAGGTCCAGGCATTGCCTGCATAGTTCTTGGAAGAAAGTCAAAGGTAAAGGGCAAATTTTTATCAAGATTACAAGGAAAAAAATGACTTTCTAGAAATGTTCCCAAGCCTTATAGTTTCTTTAAAATGTGTTCAAACTAGTTTTCCAAACCTGCTGATCCAGACAATGGGCAACTCATTACCTATGTAATACTGCTTATAGCTCAGAAATATTTTACCTGGCCCAATTTTAAATGTTAAAACAAAAAATAATTTATCTAACCTGTCCAGAAAGACTTCAATTTGCCTCTGTACATTCAAGATCCCTAGAATCTTTGGGTCCAAAAATGGGGCTGCATGGGGCTGCATTTGATTTCTTCTTCTTTTTCTAGATTGCATTTTAATTCTGATAGGGTGTACAAGAGCCAAAATGAAGTCTTGCAGAAGGTTGAAGCCTTCATTTCACCTCTTAAAATTTCTGACCTTCTATCAGAGTATCTCTGAATAAAGAGGCAAAATTTTATCTTATGAATACAGGAATTATATCAGATGGAATTATATCACATGTTGACTGTGATCAGGTAGGAAATATGGTGTATAACTTATACCTATTCAAACCAGTTACATTATGCAATGACCTAGCTTTATGGAGAAGACTCTAATTCTGGGAAAGGTGGAAGGAAAGAGAAGAGGAAGATGAGCAGCAAGACTCAGTTCAGTGGCATTGGAAGACCTGATAGAACAGGTTAGGGAGAGATTATCATGGACAAAAGGCTATCTATGTGTCCCTACAAGTTGACAACAACTTGCTGGCACATAATCAACCAATCAAATAGAAATGGGTCTAGCCCCAGATACTTTCCGATTGTGGCCTTGCTATTGTACACAACTTGCTGGCACATAATCAACCAATCAAATAGAAATGGGTCTAGCCCCAGATACTTTCCGATTGTGGCCTTGCTATTGTACACAAAGTTTGTTTTTGTCCTTTAGGTAATGGAAATTCTGTATCCATGAAAAAGACATTTTGCTACCTGAAATAACTGAACGTTGCTCAATTACCTAATAATAAGCCATTATTATTCTCCCTGAAAATGATAATAAAGAAATGGCTTAACAATTCTCATGATAATTCAAATCTACCAGAGGTGACTGTCTCATTCTATTTAATTGTAAGGGTAGTCTTGAAACCCTCTCTGTTTGTCAAAGTCACATACAGAATCTCCATACAATGCCTCATTGATAGAAGGGGCTACATCCTTAATGGGAAAACATAAATTTTCAGAGATGATAGCAAAAAGTTTTACTTTAATGTGGTAGCAAAAGGTTCTATATCTAACCTTTCCAAGAGCATTCTTCCACCCTCTCCTGACCATTCTTTTCAGCTTTATGTTTGTCAGATTTTTAAAAAAAATCTACCTAATTAAAATGATAATAGATTTTGTTTCATGACATTAAATGAAACAGCAAGTTGAACAAAGGGCCATGTTTAGATGAAGAAAATCCACGTTCCAGAAATCTGGTTCTATTTTGATATGCTCACATTGTGCCAGAAGGGCAATAAGCCATAGTAACCTCCTCCCACCGTTCTGTCTCTCTGGAAACCTATTTTGAGTGCTTTAAGCAAAGCTGTTGTTGCCTTCCTCCTGCCTTGTCTTCATTATCATTAACATCTCCCCACTCTGATAGCATTTGCCAGCATTCTTGGCTACTCCTATGCAGATCATAGGATCTTAGAATTATGCCAAGATACTAAATAGGTAGCTTATATGAATAGAATTGTGCCATGAGCACACTCACTTTCCTGCCTGTTACAAAAAGCCCAGGCTTCTCTAATCCAGTTCATTTAGTACTGATTTGTCACACAAACAGTATATTTACATATAAATATACTGTTTAGATATAAATAGCACCAGCAATTGTCACTGAAATTGTGCAGGGTAAAATTCAGTGTTGTCGGGTTAAGGTTTCCAACTAACAGAAAAATAATAATGATGATGGTGATTATAATAGTAGATACAAAAAAGTGTATCAGCAATTACAACTATACCTATAGATGAAGAATATAACATTCTTTTTATCTCTTTAGGTATTAGGTGATTTTCATTCCATGTTAAGAAGGAAAAGGTAATTATAATCACATTAATTCACTGTACTTATCAAATTTCTACATTCCCATTTTCTGAAAGAAAAGTCCAATCTGGTTTTTTTGCTTCAATTGCACTCCTTATTCAAAGGAGCTCCATCATATATTTGACATAAAAAGGAGTATGTTAGCAGCCTTTTAAAGAGGTCCAGAGAATAAGGCTGTAAATACAGCATGTTCCAAAATTCTTATCTCTAGGCAAGGCCTATTTTTTGTTTTTTGTTTAAAGATAAAATGATGGCTATGATGTACTGGTTCTCTTCTTTTTCATAGTAATATTTGAACCTGAAAGCCTAATTTCAAAGCAATTTGTTTTTCTCAGATTTTTTAAAAAAACCCTCCTACCTTTCAGTCAGAGGTAGAAGCAACCGGTTCACCTTGTCCACACTCAGAAACTAAGCATGGTCAGACCTGGTTAGTCTTTGCATGAGAAACCTTCAGGCACTATCAGGCCTGTAGGCTAAAATAATAAATCAAAACACATCCCATTAAAAAAGCAACAGTGAACCATTTCTATACTGCTGCCAATAAAATGAAGTCATTGAAAGAGATATGAGAAAGTATCTATGATAGGCTTGATCTTTCAGAATATGTAAAATGTACTATAGCTACTTTTTCTTGCAGAAATAGAAAGATGGATAGACGCAGGGCCCATTCCACCCTGCATTCTTAAGATTCTCCTGTCCCATGCTGATGGTGGTAAAACTCTAAGCCGGTTTAAGAAAAATCTGTCTGGATTGGAATTTTGTAGCAAGAACCTTTCAAAAGTAGAGGAATGACCTTGAAAGACAGGGCAATGAGGGAATGGTGAGATAAAAGGCAGCTTAGCACAAAGCAAGAATGTGGGTGGAGCAAGAGGCTAAGGGGGAAAAAAATCCTCTCTCTAAAGAAGTGGGTGGGGAGAAGTACATTCAGACTTGCAAGTTTCTGTTAATGCAACCTTACAATAAAATAGAATTAGCTCGTCTAGTCAAGTTCCTTGCCTGGTCTAAGTTGTAAAGCTGATAGGCTGCAAATCAGGGGTGAAATTCAACCACCTTAGCCCAACTCGGGAGAGGAGGTAGGGACAATTTGAATTGGTAAAAAATAGCCCCAGTTGCTATTACTATTATATCAAGTATACCGAGCTATGTTCACAACCACATCTACAGAGCCGGTAGGGGAAAATTTTGAATTTCACCCCTGGGCTGCATTTGTTGGTGCCCTGACAGACAATTTCCCTGATAACATACCTGCATAACTCTCTGAATGAGGAAAGAATTGCCAATTGTTTATAGGTACATAAAGATGTATACAAAGTATGCATGTGTATATTTAATATATCAAAAAGCATATATATGTAAGTACAACAAACAGATTTAAAATATATTTTTTTAAAAACTCCCTCTTGCATTTCCCCAGTTTTGACCCAATAGTTTATGCTGCAAATACTGTTACATGAATATTTTAGCGCTGTAGTGGTTATCACATTTGCTTGACAATGGATGCAGAATGTGATCAGTTTAAAATCTTGTAATATTTGGAATGTACAACTAGAATGTACTGATGGAAAAATTCAATCTGTTCAAGAGTAACAGACCGAACAAAATAGAAGGTGGAGTTGCATTATATGAAAGAGATCACTACACCTTTATTAAGAAATGCATAAAACTAAGGACAAAAGCCTCTTCCAACACATATAGGTAATATAAAAGAAAAAAAGAATGACATTACCATATGTGTATACTACAGACCATCCAACCAAGTAATGGATTTTTGTTAATTACTTAATTTATGTAGAAAATACACCACAGGAGTAATGAGGGACTTTAACTACCCTGACATCAACTGGGAGACAAACTCTGCACAAGTGGGATATTGAACAGGTTTCTAACTAACCTAGTTGACAATTTTGAAACTTAGTTCAATAGCAGTAACTGGGAGAGGGATCTTGAAATTGTAAATGGTCAGTCACTTACTTACATATGAGCCAGCACTGTGCTGCAGCCACCAAAAATGACAATGCAGTCCTAGATTGCATTAACATAGGGATAGAATCAAGATCACAAGAAGTGTTAGTACACTTTTTAAGGCCTTGGTAAAACCATACTTGGAATATTGTTTTGGTCACCACAATATAAAAAGATGCTGAGACTCTGGAAAGAGTGCACAGTGGAGCAACAAAGATGATTAGGGAGCTGGATGTTAAAACTTGAAGAACGGTTGCAGGAATTGAGTATATGTAGTCGAGTGAAAAGAAGGATTCTGGGCAACATGATAGTAGTGTTCCAATATTTAAGAGGCTGCCACAAAGACGAGGGGGTCAACCTATTCTCCAAAATGCCTGAAGTCAGGGCATGGCAGGGCAAGAAGCAATGGATGGAAACTAATCAAGAATAGAAGTAACTTAGAACTAAGGAGAAAATTCCCAACCGTGAGAATAATTAACCAGCGGAAAGGTTTGCCTTCAGAAGTTATGGGTGCTTCATCACTAGAGGCTTTTAAAAAGAAACCGCACCACCATTTGTTTGAAATGGAATAGGGTCTCCTGCTTGAGCAGTGGGTTGGATGAAGATCTCCAAAGTCCCATCCGACTCTGTTATTCTGCTTTTTGTTTCTTTCTCTGAGCTACCCACTTTCCTTTTCCTTTTTTCTATTAAGAACCACCCAAAACAGACCAAATCATGGTAGGAAGTGATCTAATTAGGAGCAATGTCTTAGATTTTAGTAACATTAAAATACAAGACTTAAGTCTGAAAAAGGGGTGGGAATCAAAAATCTCAGCAACCAGTTCTCTGCCCAGTTGCTGGGTGGGCTTGGCCACGGTAGGCGTGGCCTATTGGAACTTCCGGGAGGACCGTTTTTCTCCTTCCCAAGAGTTCAGAGGCTTCCCTTAGGCCTCTGGGAGGGCAAAAATGGCCTCCCCCAGGCTCTGGAGGCTCTCCAGAAGCTGGAAACAGGCCCATTTCCAGAGTTCCAGAAGGTCCATTTTTCTCTCTCCCAGAGCCTCTGCACAGACCCTGCACTTACCTGTATCGAAAATGGCCCACAAGGAGACTTCTGGGAGGGGAGGAATGGACAGGGCCAGCTAGTCGGTTCAAATACTGGTTTGGCAAACCAGATGCAAATTTAAAATCCAGTTCACCCAAACCGGTCAGAACCAGTAGAATCCCACCCCTGGTCTGAATGGTTCCTTGTCTCATTCTATGAACAGGATGGCCTGTTCAAATTCAAGGGCTGTGTAAATGAAAGCTCACCAAACCAGTGAGAGTCAGCCACATCTCAGCTGAGCAAGATTGCAGCTGTCTACAGCTGAGACTGACCCAGTGCAGCTGAGAAGATTTACGCACAGGAAAATCTGCCAATTAGAGAGACTCATTCATCCATGTATTCATTTGCAGACTCTGAAATGTCAGAGTGGTTTACAATAAAACATAAAAGCAAATGTAAATGTTTTAAAACAAAGAAAAAGTAAGAAAAGATTAAAATTACAACTGGTGATTTAATAGTCTTAGAAATGGGTATCTTAAGGACCTTTTATAAACTGAACAACAATTTATGTTGGAATAGCCAAAACAACCTAATGACAGAAATATTTTAGATATGCATTTCATATTTTAGCTAAAAAAATCTAAAGTTTTCCCATTGCTTCAAGTTGTACACACTGCAAACTGTGCTATCCCATAATCTTATGTAACTGGTTGTGGGACAGAAATGTGGCATATAGATCAAAAGTTATCAACATTATGTATAGTTTTTATTTATTTTATTTATTTGAAATATTTATATAGTCATAACCAACTCTGGGCAGCTCCAATCAAAAACAACATGTAAACAATAATACTGTAACACTGAATGTATTCAAATCCTTTAAAAACAATGTTATTCTTGATATTCCAAAATCTTAAATTGCATTGATTACTTCCACTATGTAGCAAAGCACAGTCATAGATTCAAATGGCTGAAAAGAAAGGTTAAATACATCTTGTCTTTCTGTGCTCAACTCATTGGAGATCTGGCAGAAAGGAAAGTAAAAATTATGCTCTCTTTCTTTCTGTGAAGGGGATGAAAAGGAATATATTTAAAGGTTAATAATGTCACAAAGTTTGAAAGAAAACAATAACTTGATTTTTTTTCTTCATATTTAGCCAACTTTAAAGAAATAGTTCTAATATAAAAATGAAGTACTTAAAAGCTCAAATGTAAAAAGAGAAACCCACCATCAAACTACTTATTCCAGGTGAGGAATCCAAACACTTTTTCTGCATTCACAAACAGAGAAGATCTAAAAAAATGAGAGAGACAGGGCTGTATGCAAAAGAGGATAGAGCTCCATCATCCCTTTAATTGGTACAAAGAAGAGGGAATTTTACTATGTACTCTTTTAAATAGGGTGTGTCTAACTTTCCATATGCAGGCTGTCTTCCTTTTATACATGCATCATGTCTCCTTTTTCCTGAGCTTCATATCAGCAAAACTAAAGAGAAAACACCATTCCC
This sequence comes from Laticauda laticaudata, assembly GCA_004320025.1. Classification (NCBI taxonomy): domain Eukaryota; kingdom Metazoa; phylum Chordata; class Lepidosauria; order Squamata; family Elapidae; genus Laticauda; species Laticauda laticaudata. The sequence continues at coordinate 45,206 of BHFT01044444.1, forward strand.
TTCTGATATACATATGTGCATAAACATTCAGCTCCTTTCTTCCTTCCATGCTATGTGCTGATTCAGCCTCCCAAGTATATCTCTTCTGGCAGTCCTTTTACCTTTGTAAGGTGCTCACTAGGCATGAGAAAACATCCTGGTGTGTCTATATATTTTGGTGTTTTGCATACATTACCTTGGGATGAGCTCTTCTAGACAGCCCATTCCCTACCGGTTTATAAACAGGGAAAAACTACACAATGGAACTTTTCAGCTGAGCTCTGATGTCTATCAGTCCCAGCCTGGCAAGAACTATCCAGGTTGAACCAAGGAATTAGTCTGATATGGTACATCCCCTACAGAGAGCCGTACACTGAGTTCTGTGCACCTGCCATGTGACCGAGACAAGAAGGCTATAGCCCTGGGAAGCTTGTGACACAGTGTTCCAGGAAGCAGCCTTTGTTTGCCCACACTGTGTCTCTTTTATTTTATAATATGTGCATTCCACAATGCCTATTGTCTCCTTTCATGTCGAATGCTGTCACATGAGCAGTTTGAGTGACACCAAAAGGCTTGTGAGGCAAAGCCAAGTGGCCCTGTGGCTCCAGCTTGAAATGTTATAATTCATTAACACTCTGCATGCCTTACAAATGTCTCTTTTCAGAGCCAGTCACCCACGTACATTTTTAAAGTTTTCGGTTACAGGGAAGCACCAAAAAATAAAGCCAGCACAAACATGTTTTTCTCTCACAAGCTGCCCAAAAAGAATGATTAATGTATGAAGTTGTGAGAGCAACATCTCACGTGGCACAAAAGGCAGTGAAGTGCCTAATCAGATTATCTGAATTTCTGAATGCTGAAAACTTGTGCAAGAGTTATTCCTAATGGCTTGATAATTGTGAGATATATTGTTGATTGCTAGATAGATGACTGTGTATTTATTTATATTTATTTATTTTTATCCTGCCTACATTATTTTTTATAAATAAGGTGGCAAATATACCTAATATGTCTTCTTAGTTTCCTTACAACAACCCTGTGAAATAGGTTGGACCAAGAGAAAATAACCGGCCCAAATTTATACTGCCAATTTTCATGCCTAAAGTGGGACTGGAACTCACAGTCTCCCAGTTTCTAGACTGGTGCCTTCGCTACTACACCAAACTGTTTTTTTAAAACAATAATTTATGGAAAATCATTACCCCATTCTCTATACCTTTGAAGGATTATTCTTGTCATATAATGAATACACAGTTCTTACTGTGGAGCAAGACATGATCATAATCTTGTGTTTGTTTTATGGAACATGATTGATAAGGTGACCGTGTCTGTGACATGTACATGAGATTCTCTGTGACATCATCAATGATAAGTGCCACCATCTGTTTTATTAGTGTAGATTCTGGAAACATTGTCTGCCATCCTGCCATTAATTTAACCCTTTAGGAACAAATATGAAAACATAAAATAATTAAATACAATAAATATTTTTAATATTGTTACTTTCTCATCTTGAAAGCTAGGGTGTTTTCAAGAGTTTAATAAAGGCATTGCCTTTTTACACTACAATAACAATATTTCTGCATTTCTTAGTTGGGAATTGGATACTGAATGAGAAGTAAAGATTCTTTCTAATTATTAGTTTTTTTGGTTTATTTCATGATCCATTTAAAACTAGCTTAAAATGCACTGACTGATCTGAATCGTTGTGCATAGCTGTAGATCTCTTCAAGCATTAAGATGCCTTGAATCCATGTTATCTGCAAGTCTTGATCTTGCAGAAAAGCATCAGCCAATCGTTGCTTCATTTCTCTACTAAGGCAGGGCACAGAGAATTGTCAGCCAATCGGTGCTTATTTGCTATCCTATCAAACCAGTCAACAAAAGAGCATTTCATCCCACTTCTCAGTTTTTATCATGTCTTAAAGAGAGAAAAAGAGAGGGGGGAGGGAGGAAAGGAGAAAAAGAAAAGAAACACCTGCTTACGTTCTCCATAGAAATAATGAGCATTCTGCCTGTCTTGTACTCCTTCTGCATATACATTTGTGAATATTTTACCATGTTTACTATGTTTTTTATTAAAAATGCAATAGAAAGGGGACATAAAAGGAGGACATAAACCAGTTAAAAATATCAATGAATACATTAAAATACATCCAGCAGTCCCCGTTGGCAAACTTATATGGGCATCCAAATATCGAACGCTGCACAATAAATTATTTTCCTAATCATTCAGGCATGCTGCTAGGAGGGGAAGTGAGGGACTGGGAAGCAGAACGAGAGCACAGATTGTCCCTTCAGTCACAGAGCAGTGAAATGTTGCCATTTCTGAATATGGCCTTGGAACATATTCATCAAATTGCTCATCATTGCAAGTCCTCATTACAGCATCATGTGATTAGTGGGAGGCTCATCACACCTTATTACAGGAACCACTCCTCAGCATGAAAGCTTACAATATGAAATACTGTCACAAATAGTCCTCTGGAAAAATTCCATGCAGAGCTACAAAGGTTGCCAGCAAATGTATTGCCCTGGTACTGTAGCATGTCTCATGTTTGTAAAAGCATGTTTTAGATGCAGTATTTAGAGAGCATCTCAGTTACAGAGCGATTCACAATGGCACAGGACAGGGTGGGATGCAAATATTTTTACTACCGGTTCTGTGGGCGTGGCTAGGTGGGAGTGGCTAGGTAGGCGTGGCCATGTGACTGGGTGGCATGGCTTCCCTGCCCACTCGCGCTCCATTTTTGACCTCCTGGGCCTCAGGGAAGCCTCCTGGGGGGTGTTTTTGCTTCTGGGAGACTTCCCTGAGGCCCAGGAAGGCAAAAAACGGAGTGCGGGGGGGGCCTATGCAGCACCCCCACACACACACTCCTGGGTGAAGCAGTAAGACAGTGAGAAGGATCCCAGCACAGCTGATGGTCAGGAGGAAAAAGAAAGAAATAGCTGGGTTTTTTTTTACTACTGGTTCATTTGAACTGGGCTGAACCAGTAGAATCCCATCACTGGCACTGGAATGGAATTTGAAACACATATAGAAAAACATTCCTAAGGGAAACAGGTATTAGATTGGATTTAGGTTTTATAAAATTGTGGGGTAAAAATTATATTACATTTCTGCACAATTAAGCACAAGTCCAGTCAGATATATTTGGCTTACTTATTGTACTAAACCATAATGTGGTTTATTTTTGGTGTTGTGGGATGTGCAAACAAAACAAAGCAAAAAGTTTATTTACCATGGTATATCACTTTGCATTATGTGTAAAACAGGCCATGCTTAGCATTATGTATCAGGCATTTAGATCAATATTAGGGAATATCAGAGGGATTGCAACTTCAAGTTAGACCTGAAATGGATGAACCAAATTGGGAGACAGGGATGCTAGAAGATAAAAGCAAAGCTAAACCACTAACTATAAGCATTATTGTTTGGAAATGATGGAAGAAATGTCTATCTGGGTTCAGTTCTAAGTGGGGGAGAGGGAGGGAGGGAGGGAGGGAGGGAGAGAGAGAGAGAGAGGGAGGGAAAGAGAGAGAGGGAGAGAGGGAGAGAGAGCATTACACAACTGAAAGACTTAGACTTGGTCTGCAGAGAGAAACAAGCTCTCTATAATAAAGTTGAAGTAGAAATTAAGATTCAGCATTAGCTTTTAAAAGTTAGTTTCACAATATCACTGGTGAAAGTTTTGTTGAATATGTTCTGTATAACTTGTAAGGTTCCAAGTAGTCAATTCTGATTGGCCAAAAAAGGCCAGTAGTGGATTGGTTCATTAGGAACCAATCCAAGAAGCCGCTCAAAGGCGGCAAGATTAAATTGATGTCATTGGCTAAAAGCCGGCAGGCAAGCCTCTACATAAAGGGCTGCCGCGGCTTGAGCCAATGTCCCGTTACTGTTGCTGTTAACCGAATAAAGAGTTGTTAGTTGGAACCCGGTCTCACGCGCTTCTTTTCCGGATGGAACAGAATACATTTCAGTTAGCTTATTATAATTATTTGTACTTGCAAGTCTTTTATACCTGATTTCTTTTTTGAGAGAGAGATTTATACCCTCTCTTGGACTTTGAACTTGCCTCCTATTCCCATGGCAAGGGCGTGTATTCTGATTGGTTGTCAGACTCCCATGGAGCCATGCAGAACTAACTTTGTAGGCTGTCTTGAGTCCCAGACTTGGTTGAATGTTGCTGAGTGATGCAATCTTCCCAGGTGTCATGGGATGAGATAGGTAGAGAGTTAATCCTATTATGTCCTGAGGGTGAAGGTCTTTTGTTTTGTCGATAAGCTGGCCCAGCCTTTTGTCTATTAACAAAGATGGAGGCTGCTTTCCAAGAGCATGTTTCTCCTTTTCTCATCCAGGGAAGTGTAATATTCTGCCTTTTTAATATTTCCTAGAATATTTCATTCTTCTAAGTGGGTGCTAACTTTCTTTCAGAAGGAATTGTTGTAGTAAGGCAGCTGCCCTGCATTTAGGAAAAATCATACCAGACTTCACTGCTTTGTATGCTGAAGAATCCAGATGTTACTCTGAAGTTGTATTTGCATCACACAGTGATACTGGATAAATACTGAACAAATACTGGAGAAAAACACTAAATGTTACCATTGTGCTAACAACTTTAGACATAAATCAAAAGGACAGTTCCACATGAACCAGCTTCTGAATGATTCTTGGAGTGGGATCCTTCCATGTTCCTGATGGTCTTTTACTAGTGTAAGAGAATGATTGGCAAGGAAGAACAGTGGCACCCAGTGGCCAAAGACATTTATAACTATAACGTGTGTCTTATTCTCAATGAAGTCAATATCATTCAGTGAAGAAAATACAGTTATACCAAGAATTTAAAACATTCTTTTTTTTCATAATATTTAACTGATGCCTTAAAACAGCTACATTAAAATAGTATAGAACATTTAAATGAAATATTTTTAAAAAGCCAATGTACTATTATGTACTGTTCTGTATCATTATTTGATTTCTTGTACCTGAAAAGAAATCACCGCAACCCATAACATCCCTTTTCCAGCTGCACAATTCCAAAAGGCCAGGATAGAAATGAGAACAATGGGCCCGAGAAGCAGTGACCCCATTTTCATCTTTCATCATTTCTCTGTTTCCAAAAATGTGCAAATTGATGCCACCACACTTTAACTATTTTGCTGCCAAATTACAGCAATATTTAATTGAGAATCTTTTTTTGGGTGGGTGGGGGTATCATTCTCTGCCTTGGTTCTTGAACTTTCTGTATAATTAAAGAGTCATGGTTTAATGTAAAGAACAGTTGGATTAAAATATAATCATTGCCCTATGGCCAAGCTATGTGAAAAAGTCAGTTGTAACTGGGTCTGCCTCTTCTCTGGACAAATTCTTCTACTACCCCATCATCAGAAGTTGTGGGAGCTTCATCACTGGAAGCTTTCAAGAAGAGACTGGACTGCCACCTATCAGAAATGCTGTAGGGTCTCCTGCTTGAGCGGGGAGGGGGGGTTGGACTAGATGACCTACAAGGTCCCTTCCAATTCTGTTAATCTGTTAATTTCAAGCATATAATTCCATTAGAAACACACAATCTATCCTTAGGGATGTTTGCAACAAGCTGAAATATGCTTCATGATTTTACAATGCAGCTGAGCCTCTTACGTTACTCCTTATGAGGAATATCACAGTGTAAATTCAAAATGGCAGTGTTTGCATTACAATTTTGTCATTTCCCTTTTCAAAGAAGCCTTCCACTGCTATCCATGAAGGAACATCGAGGGTAGCTGGTGGTTTTAACAAACCTGCTTAAAGCATTTGCAATATTCACCTTCTTCTGCCAGACTTTCCTAAATTTACAGACTGAACTGTTAATTATATTGGAGGGTTTTTAAAAATTATTATTCACATAGTGAAAGAATTCTTCTAAGTGTATATTTCTTTGACAGTCGGGAAGATATTATTTTTGAACGTATTCTCAAATAGGAAAAGACTCTTCCCTGCACCCAAAATTCCTGAAAAATTAAAGGTAGTAAGTGGCCCTGATATCATTTCTGCTGGATACATTACCTAATGTGTGTGTGTGGGGGTGGGTGGGTGGGTGGGGGGTTGTTTGTAGGCCAGTGATTTGTTTTCCATTTTTATTTTCCACCACACCTGTAGCTTAAATAGAAAGAAATACAACAATACTACATTCACTGTTACCCAGTTTTCCAGGATATCACACAGCAGGAGCTCATAAATGGGTACGTGGGAAGAGGAAGTGATGCCATCTGATCTCCCACCTCTCCATTCATATTTGTGAGTTTGGGGGGAAAGATTGTGGTGGTGATTTTATTCTCCTTTGGGGATTATAATAGAACTTTGTATGGAAACAAACAAAATGTTTAAAAAGTTATATTTATGTAGTTACTGACCAAGCGCATCTAAATTATATTAAAGTAACCAAAATATCTTTAAAATCCCCAAGGCATGTCACAACTTTTGAGCATTCCTAAATGTTTGGAAATTGAAAATTGAAAAATTTGACATGCCTATAGGTTTGGGATGGCTAAGTTGGATGCATGCAGTGGTGGGCTGCTGGATGGTTGATGAGGTTCGGGTGAACCCCTTGCTGTGATCTATGGCTGGGCACACCCACCTGCCCTTGTGTTATGCTTTCCCTGAATAACTAACTTTTCCCCCACCCAGGCTGCCCTGGTGAGTTCCACGTTGTTCTTCTGTATTCACTGAAGCTGTCTGAGTTGATTAGCTGCCTCTTTGAAGCTGCATTGCAGCCCCAAAGTGGCACATGCACGCTCACAACCAGCGAACGTCTTGTCAACGAAAGTGCATCCCATCTCTGGATGCATATTTTCCAGACTATGCTCCTTATGGGGTAAAAATGGAGTGACCAACACAGCAATGGGTTGGGTGGATCACCTGTTTTTTACCCACAGAGAACTGACCTCTGTGTGAAAGTGAATGTCTCCATTCAGTGTGGAGACACCCTGAATTGAATTGAGTGCAAGCGTGATTCAAATGGAACTCATTCCTTAGCATCACCCAGCCTACATTATAAGAGACAGTGCCCCTCTTCGTCTGTGACTCAAAGAGATTGCTGGTGTCAGGTAATTCCTTCTGTCTTCTTTCCAGGGACTTATGAATGGAATATTTGTTCTTCGGCTTTCTTCCTGGCAGGGTATGGTTATTAGGGGTCAAGCTTTATCTCTCATTTATTTCTTTAAATAAATCTCATTTTTTTACAGAGCTGTAAAACTTGCTTCACTAATCATTACTCAGACTTATGCTGTTAGACATTCTCATATCTGCTTGCAAAAATCCTTCCCTTCCATCAAGGAATGGAAATTCTGGTGTGTATTTGTAGCAAGAGAACTGCTGGGTTACTAGGCAGAAAGAAAATAAATGGTTCATCAGTTCTACCTATTTTGGGAAGACTGCTTTATTTGTTTCCATTCCAAAGTTTTTTTATGTGCCCTAGAGATTATTCCTGCACAAAGCCTCAAAGGGGAACTTTGCTTTGATCAAGATTTCAATGAATGCCCTCCTGGGGGCTTCAGAAGAAAAAGGCATATGCTGCTTCTAAGTACTGTGTTGGAGGTGGCCTTCACTTTCTTTTGTGCTCTTCCAGAAAAGATTTTCATGGAAACTTAGCCACCCATGGAGCATGCTATGGCTTTTGACTGGAGATGTGGCAGCATAACTCTTCACTTCTCCTCCCTGCCTTGAAGATCTGTCCCATGATCAGCACTTTGCTCTATGAGCAAAGAGTCCCAATTTTACATAACTCTATGATCTATGGACAATATGAAAATGCCATCATGCATCAGCAGTGCCTATTATCTGTTACTACCTACCCGTCGAATAGCTGAACCATTAGTGGTGCTATGTTGTGATTGGGAGCACATTGATTGACATGAGTTCTTGAGTTGATACCTCTGAATAGGATCTGAAGGATATGGGAAGAAGTGTTTTGCAAATTTCCTTTGGAATTAGCAGATTGCATTACGCAAACACACACAATAAATGAATTGCCTTATTTTGTCCTATTGGGAAAGTCTGTATTATCTATAAAGTCAGTGTGTTCTGTTGTCTAAATGGAAGGATCCAAGTATAGGGTAATTATGTCATCAGCCAGGCCACCTTTATCCAGATAAGACTGCAGTTAAACCTCAAGCTTATTAAAGCCTTTAATGACAGTGTTGAATCAATAAGTGCCCTTAGATTATAAATCCAACCCTTTCAGGGAGTGAGATTCCATCGAAATAAATACATGACTAACTGACTAGCCTTACCTGTCTTTTATCTGGATTAAGCCTCAATTAATAAACCATATCTGTCCATTGCCAAACCAAAGCAATGGGTGGGGATGGTCACCACCTCATCGCCTCTGTTGTCATCTCTAGGTCAAATCTCCAGATGACCTCTCTCAGGTATTGAAAATATTAAACAGCTGCAAGATTTAAAAGAATGCCATGATTTCCAAAGCAGAAATGCAAAGGAGACAAATATTATTTTATTCAGGAAACATATCTATAAGATATCAGTACTACCGAGAGAGGTTTATGAGTTTTGGGTTCAAAAATTAATTTCAAGGACAAGACATCAGTACTATAATCTGCCATTTGGCAATATCTAAACTTGGTTGAAATAAATCTAGCTTATTTATTTAATCGAGTAGGGATTAGAGTTAACTTAGCATTACTTTCCCAATTACCAAGAATAGCATGTTAGCAATTTGGCTCATTGTTATTAATGCCCACATCCTCACTAGCTATCTTTACAAGTGATTAAGTTTCTCTTAAACTGGCCAGAACCACTCCTTTTCTGGACAATGTATTTACAGCTTCCTGGCCCAGGATGAAATCCCAGCTTCAATGAGCAGTGAAAGCAAAGGCTGAGTTCATAAGTAATTCAGCCAAGGTCTCTGCACATATTCTCAGATCCAGTAAGTGAATGTTATCCAAATGATAGGAGTCTTGTAGGTGATCTCTGAGAAACATTCAAACAAGACTGAGAATTCTTTTCTTCCTTGCCTTTAATCTGCCTCCATATATACCACCCATTCTTGTTAACAAGGTAAAAAGAGGACCCAGATCATTGGAAGCAATATGCTGACTCTGCAAACCACTTAGAGAGTGCTGTAAAGCCTAAGAAGAGTTGTATTTATTTATTTTATTTTTATTTATTTATTTTTGTCAATTGCTTACAAGATAATAGGTATAAGTAAAAACATAGTTATGAATACATGGTTACATATAACAAAAAAAATTCTGTTGCTGTGGGGTGGAGATAGAGTGATGGTAAATCTATACACCTGTCAAAATCTGCTCTGGTTTGGCACAAATGTATGAATGCATTCAGAAATCAGCTGACAGGCGGACTTTTTTTTTTGAATACAGGTTTAGCACTATTCCAGAAGAGCACATAACACAAAGTCCAGAGCAGCCCAAACAACAACTAAAAGGGACAGGAAGAGTTGAACAGCACAAGAGAGGCAGACTTTATTTCTCCTGCTTTACTATGCAGATCCCCTGTGACTGTTGTTTAAGCCCATGTCACAGTGAACCAACAGATGCAAAGAGGATGTAAAACGGACAAAAAACCTTGCCATCCGTTGGAAAACGCGATGTACTCACGTGCCTCCAATTGGCTTCCTCTCAATCACGTGCAGCATCCGTTTATGGACGTTTCACCCACTCCAAAAGATTGGGCCTGCCTAAAACTTTTGCGTGGAAATGTGATCCAGTTTCGTCCGTTCTGCATCCGCGTACGCATGCTGGGAGCGCGTCATCCATTTGCATCCGTACACATTCCAATAATCCGCCAGGCATCCGCTATCGGCATCACCGCGCACTTCGCATCCGCTCGAGCGCGGAGGAAGAGAACGAGGAACACGATGCAGAACGCACGTATGCGAACCGGATCATATGGATGCCAGCCGGACGAACACAAAGCATTTAAAAACAGAAAAAAGTTCGCAGCAGGCGGACCTATTCGGGTATTGAAGATGTCTGCAAGGATGCATAAGGGATGCGTAGAGGATGCAAAGGGATCACCTACACGGCCTATAATAGGGGAAGCAACTCGCCTGCATTTCCCCTTCCCCACTTTTTTTTTTTCAAAATGAAACAGCAAGCCAAGCTGTGCAGACCCTGCCAGCCTTCATCTGACTTCCTCTTCCACAGCATCCAGCTCAGTGTCCACCGTGGATTGGTGACAAAGTCCTTTCGGCTCAGACCACCATCCTTCCTGCAACAGTGCAAACATCTACAGGCTTCTGGGAACTCTACTACGGGAAAGAAAAGGAGGCACCCAAAAAAGTCTGGGTCCAAAGATGGTCACCAAAGGCAAGAGACGGATGTGAAACAACAGCAAGCTGTGCGAATGGGAGCCTCAGGAGCGAAGGAACCGGGGCCGTTTCAGAACTTCATGAGGATGCCTCCAGCCATGTTGACGAACTTGTGCAGGCGCCTGAAACCCAGGTTGACCAAGACAACACCAGATCTTGCCGCCCAGCCTGGAACCTGGTCCAAAGTTGGGCACTGACCTCTTCGTGCACCTGGCCTTCACGGGACCGTACCTACAGAGCATGCAGGTATGGCTGGAGGGTGCCAAACCCAACACCATCAGCTTTGTGTTGTCAGAGAAAGTGGTGCAGGCCATCATCGAAAATACAAGGAGGAGCTCCTCCAGTGCCCCTCTCACTGAAGAAGGATGGAAGAAAGTTGCAGAGCAGTGGTATCAGAAGTGGAACTTCCCCCACACCGTTTGGGGAGTCATCGATGGCAAGTCACGTGGCCTGCAAAGCACCAGCCAAGTCGGGGTCCACTTATCGACAACTCCAAGGGCTTCTCAGCATCATCCTCTTCGCACATGGTCGATGCTGACTACAAGTTCATGTACATCAATGCTTCAGGCAACGGCGTCACTTCAGATGCCCGGTATATACAACGCCAGTCACCTCAAGGAGGGGCTGGAAAGCAACCTCATGGTGGGCTTCCCAGATCCAGACCCGCTGCCCAATGACAAGCAAGAGGTGCCCTACTTCATCGTGGGGGATGACGCCTTCTCCCTCACAACCTACCTCATGAAGCCCGTACACCTCCAAATACCTTCACCCGTGAAGAGAGGATCTTCAACTACAGGCTGTTCAGGGCAAGACAGGTGTGGAGAACGCCTTTTGGCGCATCCTGGCCAACAGGTTCCAGGTACTTCTCACCAACATGCAGCATAGCCCAGAGACCATGAGGAGGATCGGGAAGCTTGCTGCATTCCTACACAATCTCATGCGCACCCGCTACCCAGTCTAGAACAGCTTTGTGGACCGTCAGACGGCAATGGGACATGGAGCCTGGGGGAATGGAGGCAAGGGCAAAACCTTGATCGATCACTGAGGATGTGCAAGGCCCCAACAGAGCCTCACGTGAGGCGAAGAAGCAGCACAACCTCCTCTGAAACACTGGCTGGCAACTCCCCAGCTGGAAAGCAGTGGAGTGGCAAGACTAGGTGGGTAAATGACTTAATGGATGCTCCTTCAGCCTGTCTCATCACCGGATGAGAATTGGGCCATGATGTATGTTTGGTTTGGGCTACAATGAAACAAGGCTTTAATAAAGAGTTTGTTATGTTGACGTGTGGATGATTGATTATATCGTTAATTGATAATAAAGTTCATAGGTGTGGCACCTGGAGGTGCGACCATACAGTCCCACTATGCTTGCACATGGAGGTTTATCTATCCCACTGCTATCGCTAACCCCATCCCACAGCTATTACCCATCCACAGGTATCCTAACCCATTCCAAAGCTATCCTTACCCATCCCACAAGCAAGCAAAGGCTTAAACCATTTCTAAAAGTTTCCAGCAAGACTTTTTATTAAAAAAAAGAAATGAAGCAAGTGTGTGAAATCAAAAATAGACTTTATTAAACAACAAACTATAACACAAAAATGAGTCTCTGCACTCCTCTTGGTCGCTCAGTCTCAGGGGTGAAGGGTGCAGGTGCTGTGGAGGTGGCTGGTGCCTGGTGTGCTTGTCATCAGCTCCTCCAGAAGCAAGAAGCAGCAGAAGCCCCAGCCCAGAGAGCGAGCCCGTGCTGCAGAAGCCCCAGGCCAGAACCAGAGTGAGGGCACAGGGGCGGGATGGTAGCCCTTTCCCTCTTGCAAGGGCTGGCAGCAGATGGGCTGAGGCTTGCTGTGCTTCCGCATGGTTGTGGGGTTGCTGGCTGCAGGGGAGGCTGGCAGGAACCAAGGCTGGCAGGGAGGGTGGCAGCAAGGCTAGCAGCAAGGCTGGCAGCAAGGCTTGCAGGCAGACATGCAGGCAGGGCAGGCAAGGCAGCCAATCCTTCTGGCAGCAGCTTTTTCCTCTGAATGGCGACCTGCTTCCGAGCTGCTTCCTTATATCAGCGGGGGCTGACGCAATGCATCCTCCCCGCATGCGCAATTAATGCCACAGGCATCCGCTTAGGCTTCCGGCTGTGCATCCGCTTCATCCGCTGTGCATCGCTCTGCATCCGCTGTATCCATTCTGCGTCCGCTTTGCTGAGGCCCCCCGGAAGCCCTGTGGACATGCATCCGCCTCCCACCGCTTCCATCCGCTGGACTTCCGTTCCGCATCTGCTTTGCATCCGCCCTGTGTCCTCCCCGCGTCCGTGTTTATCCGCTCCGGTTATGCAAATTTTGCCCCTGTTGAGAGCGGATAACAACGGATGGAACATTTTGCTCGTCCGCTGTGTCCTTTTTGCATCCGTTGGGCAGTGTGACATGGGCTTTAGGTTGAGCCATGTCTCTTAGGTGAGGATTATTCAGGATATTTAGAAGATGCAAGGTGACAGCCTATTACAGGTAATCCTTGACTTATGACTGGTCACTTAGCTCCATTACAGTTGCAAATCGAGGAGTCCCTGTATGAAGGATTACTCATGTCCAAAGCAGAATAGTTCTATGAGACAATACCCAAGAATTTAGAATATCCATTCTAAAGCAGCTAACAGATCCAAAAATGACCAAATTCCATTGGGATCACCTGTCATTAAGAGGAGGGCTGGTGAAATGTATCAAACCATACCCATGGCGAAATCTGTGCTGGAATAAGAAGGAAAATATAACATGGGTACCATTAAGAACAATTTAAGGCAGCCTCTGCCTTTAAGGCAGATCCATGGGTTATGGATCAAGTGGGAGTAATGTGGTGAGGACATAGCTTACAAAAAGGAGCTGCCAGCCCATGGCTTTACTATACAGGTAGTCTCCACTTACAACCATTCGTTTAGTGAACATTCAAAGTTAAAATAGCTCTGAAATAAGTGACTTATGACTATTTTTCTCACTTAACAACTGTTGCAGCATCACTATGGTCACCTGATCAAAACTTGGACAACTGGCATGTAAGTATGATGGTTGCAGGGTCCTGGGGTCATGTGATCACTTTTTGTGAACTTTGACCAGCAAAATCAATCGGGAAACCAGATTTACTTCACAATTGTGTTACTAATTTAACAACTGCAGTGATTCACTAAACAACTGTGGCATAATAAAATGGAGCAACATTTATTTAATACCTATTTTGCTTAGACATGGAATTTTAGGGCTCAGTTGTTCATAGATGTAAGTAAAGAGAACTCAAAGCTCACCATGTCTGACAAATACCTGAAAACTATTGTAGATGAGGAATCAAGATGCAATGTATCTTACTGAAAGAGGAAATAAAATTTAAACATCATACTATAAAAGTTTATTACATCGAAGAGGGGAGACAAAATCCCTTTGCAATGTTTTATTGCCTTTGTTGCTCAGGAAATTGTTTATGATTCTGCTTAAAACATTTAATAAGGCAACCCCTAAATATAGTTTTTACCAAATTTCTGCAATCTGAATTCATATGGATTTGATCTAAATTCTCCCTCTGTTTCAACATAAGTTTGCAAATTAGATTTAACAGTCCAGGGAGACGAGATGATGTGTATGCTTGGTTTTATATTGGGGGAGCAGAAAGGAGAGAGTATGTATTTCATTAAATTAATGAAAAAGCAATTAATGGGTTCTTAGCATTTGTGTGCCAGAAGTACTGATAGTATTTATTATGTGATGTCAGGCAGTTATGAGTGAAATGCATCACATCCTTCATCTTTTAGATAAAAGGGGATCATTTTAATGGTTTTTTTTTTCATCGCTTAACCATAATTGAATTTTTCCTCTTAGTTTTATAGTTTCCCCCTTTTGACTTCTATGAAAACGCCTTTCTGTTCCCATTTATTTATTTATTTATTTATTTATTTATTTATTTATTTGTTTGTTTGTTTGTTTGTTTGTTTGTTTGTTTGTTTGTTTGTTTTGCATGCTGTTTTTAACAGTAAATCCATTACCATTTGTGCTTCTCTCACAGCATGAAGTCACGGGGGGAAATAAGCCTTCCATTCACGTAGGAAGTGCTGGACAATTGGAGGCACTGAACATTGTTCATAATTAGATTATACACATTTGGAAACCACAAATGCCTCTCTGCTTTAAACACAAACATTTTGAGGCACAAATATTTAGGAAAAGGATGCTTTTCACAGTATTTATTGCCATGCTAGTCTTTCTGCAAAAAAAGTTTTCATGTGTTAACTTGTATATAGCATATCAGATATGCTGCAAGTAATCAGATAATCAGATATGATTATTCAAAACACAGGAACATGTTTTGGTTTTTTTTTAAGTTCACAATCTTAGCAAATACGATTATTTTCCAAATGACTAGATTCATCCACATATACAAAAGAACTCACGTTTTAAAAGTCTGCATTTGAATCCTTGAATATTAAACCTATATTTGTGATGGTATACTAGGGTTGAATGGAAGGCGGAGAGGGTGTGTTTGGGCTTCGACTAGTATTCTTTAACAACCTCATAGCTGGCAATAGTCTCTTCTTACTATTTAGCAAGTGATAGATGAGAAATTCATTCAGTGAGATTGGAAAAACATGAGATTCATAAGAGGTTATTTTGAGAGAACAGGCAGATTTCTTTGTTCCTGTAAGAGCACTTTAAGGGGCCCATTTTGTCAAAGGGCATACAATAATAAGAGTCATATTTAAATTGGGAGCTATATTTTACGAGAGTAGTAGTAAATCACATCTAAAATAGACAATGCAACATAGGCCCTTCCTGCACAACCAGGCATCGTACCATTTGTACAGAATGGTATAGGGACTCTCCTTGAACAGGGGATTGGATTAGAAGACTTCCAAGATCCCTTCTCACCCTGTTATTCTATTCTGTATTCAATTGAGTTTCTGCCCAGCGTTGCAGAATTCCCAGCTTGGCTAGGTATTCTAAATGAAGTAGTTTCAGTAAATTCAGGAATGACAGACATTTGCTCCAGATACAGCATTTTCAAATTTTTTTTCCAGATATATTAAACACAAAAGAACTAATTCTTTTTTGCCATGAAATGACCATACAGATTTTTCTAGCCCAGATCTGATAACTCTGTACTCCCAGAATTATTATCTTGATCAATAACAATTGATCAACATGTTAAAACTGGTAAAACTGTCAGTATACAGAATCAGGATTTACAGAAATGTCTCACCCAGAGCTCCAAATGTTGACTAATGAATGAAATAGCTGTTATCCATTCCAAACAGCAGAGGGATACACAGAAGCACCTCAAACTTGAATTGTTTTTGCTGCAGCATCTCCATTGCATTTGGATCAGTTGCCCCAGCTGCTACTGGAGAAAATTATTTGAAGTTAAACCAGAACTGGAAGCAGATACCACATGCTTGTTTTAAGATGGGAGGAAGTATATACTAGGCCATTATAAAGAGTTAGGCTACCAAAAGAAGCCTCTGACCTGATATTCAGCAGGTTCTGACCAGTGCTGGAGAACTGGTAGCGGAAAGTTTGAGTAGTTTGGAGAACCAGCAAATACCACCTGTGACTGGCCGTGCCCCCATCTGTTCTCTGCTTCCTGAGCCCCAGCTGATCAGCTGGGTCTTCTTTTGGTGCCTTGCACAGGAGAACAGAGCTGGAAAGCAAGTTAGTGGAGTGGGGAAAGAATGGGATTTTGCAGTAACCCTCCCCTGCCACACCCACCAAGCCACACCACACCCACCGAGCCATGCCTGCAGAACCTGTACTAAAGAATTTTGAATCCCACCAGTACTGGTTATCATAAATGATGGTTAGAGGGTACATATAGTTGTACCCTCTAAAGACTAAATAATGTTTTATAAGAAAACTAACTTTTTCAATTTCTGGTTTGTGTGTTAAAATGTGGGAAGAGGAGATACATCTATAAATACTACTTTGCCCAATAGAGCTAAGTATTCTAAACTTTGCACAAACCTCATTGATTAAATTCACAAAATGTGTTAAGCTTAACACTTAGCAATAGCACTTAGGCTTATATACTGCTTCACAGTGCTTTAAAGCCCTCTCTAAGCAGTTTATAGAATCAGCATATTGCCCCCAAAAATCTGGGTCCTCATTTTAATGACCCTGGAAGGATGGAAGGCTTGAGCAAGTGAGGATCAAACTGCTGAACTGCTGGAAGCCAACAATCAACAGAAATAGCCTGCAGTACTGCATGTTAACCACCGTGCCACCATGGCTCATAAGTTTAAATATGGTGTGCCAGTTTATGGCTCAATGTGGACTACCCATCCAGCCAAGGTGGAGTTAGTGTATTGTGTAGATCTAGGCAATTGCTTGGTAGTGTTGGGCTTACGACTTAGTAATCATTGTGTAGAGAACAGATTTCTTCATGTTTTATTGTCAACTGTGGCTGGCATTTTTGTTAGATTTTGTAGCAGAAGTTTAAATCCAGAAAGCATACACAGATGACTGATTCAGCAGGATTTATTAACTTCTCTATATACATAACAACATACAAGTAAATGAACAATACCAAAGTAGGTTCTTCCAACATAACACAAGCAAAACACAAGCAGTAGCTTCAGAGCTCAGAGCAGAGAGTAGTTTCACTTTAAACAAGATAAATTTAGTTTCTTCAAAGCTGAACATGGAGCTAAGCCATGCCCAGATTTCTTCCCAATCTCAGCCCCCAATACAGCTCCCATTGGCTGACCTTGTTACCCATGTCTCTGCCAGTTCATGAATATTTTGACAATCTTCAGTGGCAAAGTGGTCTGCTAAGAAAACCACTGGCAACTGAACAGAGACTGACTGGTCTGTCTTTGTAGTCAGCGATTCTATTATTACTATATTGCAGGCAGTTTCATTAACTCACTATGTGCTGATTTAATTCACCCTTGATTAGTTATTGTGCAAGCATATTCTTTACTATTTTTTCCAATATATCTTTCCTAGTTCAGAATAAAGACTGCTTTGCACAGATTGCCTATTCATATTCCGATTTTTAAAAAATCACAAATGCAGACCTGAATCTTTGCAGTTCTTTTTAAATAGCTACGGCTGTTTTTAAAATGTTCTTTACAAAATTGGAAAGGGTATCTAATAAACCAGCTTGAAAAACATTAATAAAGAAAAAGTTTCCTGGACATTGCTGAAAAGCATAAACCAGATGAAGTAATTCTGCTAGCTCGGATAAACTACAGTCAAATCTCTTTCACATTGAACTTAATTTCTGGTGACTTCCAGGCAATTATATTAGTAATAAAATGGTGTGGTTGCTTTTTCCAGCATGTTTTTTAAAAGCTTTCCATTGGTCTAAATCAGGGGTCCTCAACTCCCTAGTCCAGGGACTGGCACATGCAAGAAACCAGGCTGTGCAAGCAAGCAAAGCCCCATTCCCATGATGCAGCAGCATGCAAAACCACATCCCTTTTGGTCCATGGAAAAACCTTTCTCCACGGAACTGGTCTCTGATGCTCAAAAGGTTGGGGGCTGCTGGTCTAAATAACTGATGGTATCCTGTCCAAGTACTAGCCAAATCAAAACCTGCTTAGCTTTTTTTTAAGTTAGCTATATTAAACCCAAGACTAAATGCTGAGAGCCAAATTATGTTGAATTCTATCATCAAGTGAATATGTTTCTGCAACAAAACTATATTAATGCAGGCATTCTTAAAGGGATCCAGAATGCTAATTATTATTTTTTAATGCAATGATACAGCAATCTGGGTTGCTGGAAATAGAATCCAGTGTAAGTAAGGAAATAGCTTTCTTATTAAAGAATGGTGTTATTTTACATAGTTTTCTAATCTCTATCATGCCTTTTTCAGCCTATGGAGTAATGTGTCCTCATCATAATGTGGATGTTGATTTTTCACAAAGCAAATTTTGGAAAAATATATCTGCACTTTTGCTGCTTGCTGCCGGCTGTAGGGGAAAAAAAGCTTTGAAATGACCTGAGGAATCTTTGTTAAGCAAACAAACACAATAGATCCCTTTTGCTATTAATCCTAGATTATTCTAGTAATCAACCTATTTTGTACACATCTTTGTAGTCATGACCTAAACATTCTAGAGTCTATTTACTGCTGAAGAATTAGCTGAATGTCAAGAGACTACTCAAAATTTCGAATTGCCACTTAATCCCAAGATTCAATTTATAGCTTTTAGAATTTCAATGATTGATGTAATGTAATTCAAATTATAAATGGTTTTGTTGACATTCTTTATAGAAAAACCACTCTTGTGTAATAGTTACTGATCTCTTGAAATCACATTTGGAAGTCATAGGGGGATGTGAGGGGAAGGAGGGAAGTAAATTCTCTCATTTCCATTAATGGAAGACGCTCTACCAATCAAAGAGAAGCTTGATTTCATGCTGATCATATTCTGGCATTTGAAGAAATAAGATGTACTTTGCAATGAATTAACAATTTTAGGAAACAGCAGCTCTGAAAAGTTAAAGAGTGATGTTGCTTTAATATTTAAAAAAAGATATTCTCAAATAAAATATAAACTATTCGCATAAGGAATCAGAGGTCAGGGACACTGAGGTTATGTACAAGGATTGCAATTATAACTCTCTTGGTAAAGCATCATTTTAATGTCTTGGCTATCTATGAGTGGACTCATCTGTCTTTGCAGTTTGGCTGCCAATGGGAGTACAAGGGCAGAAGGCACTGATTGGTCCAGAGACGTTCCACCTCTGGGCTGCCTCCAAAATTTGAATGCCACAGTTGGCTCAGATACCATAACTCAGGATGAAAACATGCTTTTATACTTTTTAATGAAAATAGGAAGAGAGAGAAAGACACAGATTTACCAGAAATCGATTATGGACCTATTAAAACATAGTTGTTTTGTGTGCTAGAGAAAATGAAATGCCAGACTAGATTCATGTGCGATTTTTTAAAAAAGAAAACCATTATTGTTTTTTCTCTAGATTAGTTTATTTTGGTGTATATTTTAATCTTCCCCAGTGTGTTTTTATTTTAATGGACTCATGCAGTTAATGAAAAGAATTTCAGGAGATCAATTGTCAGCCTAAAATTCATTAAGAATATTGATTATGATAGTAAAATCCACTATAAACTAAATTTACATAAAGAAAAGAGAATATAGAGGAGGAGCCAAAGTGCAAGGGAAAAAAAAGAGAGATTATAGGAAAGAAAAAAGAGAGATTATAATAAAGAAAAAAAGATTTAGTTACTTTCAACCATCATTCCAACAAGTATGAACAAATTTAGTAATGCCTCACCCTCTATAAAATTAAATTTATTTCTTCATACCATATCCCATCTTGTTTAAGTGTTATAAACAACTCTGTGAAACATATTTTCAGTCATGATGTCAGCAGAAAGTTCATGAGAGTGCCAGAAGTAACAAATCTTGTTTTAACCTTTATCAAATAAACCAACTTTATATTCTTTCCTTTTACTTCTAAAAGGCTTAATTTTTAATACATCCAAATATTGTACGATTTTATTTTTTTTAATTTTGGGGGGGTCCCAAGATGTTTTTGTATATTCTATAGGGAAAAAAATATACAATTATTTTCTTGGTTTGTCCTTTTCTAAGTCATTCTCTAGGGCTGTCAATTGTAAATCTACTTTCATCTTGACAGATAAATTTTGTTTTACAGCTCTCATTTCTACAATGGGCATAATCTATCCATAGGAGTAGACATCATTACTGACATTGTTGATATTGTGACTAGCACTTTCTGATTCCATTCTTCAAAAATTTCCTTCAGTGTTTTTATTGTCATAATCATCATCTTATATGCCTATATATCTTTTCTCTACCTAAAATATTTAGTCTTCTTCATGTAGTTTCTTCTTCTAGTTTTAGAAATTATGAAATTTCTTATTGATGTTGTGCTTTGCAAAAAAAAATAATAATATTTCTTTCTCATGAGAAGCTCTTTGTACTTTATAATTACCGGTAATTGCAAAATATTATTGTAAAAGTTGCAATATCCCAATTTTATGTGGAGCCTTAGTCCATTTATAATTTTCTAAGATCAAAATCTTATTTAATTTTTGCTGGTTTTTTCAGATTCTATAATTTTTTAAATTTATAATTAAATATTTCTTTCATTCAGGATTGAAGACTATTATCTGATGCTTTCAAACTTGTTTAAGTTGTTCACATTTCCAATAACTTAAAAGTAGTTACTGAACAATTTTCAAAAGGATTAAAAAGTGTGATTTGGGAAATTAGTATCCTTTAAAAGTCTTCATTTTAGTTGGACCAAGGTGACTAACCCCATCAAATCCCAATGCTGAAACCCAAAGAAAATTCCTAGCCATGTTATTTCTTTGTGAGGAGCAGCTGTCCAAATCATAAGTGGGCAATCTCCTTTCTTCTACTTATCAGGAGAGGTCCCAATGAACAAGTCTACATCAATTCCTTGTTTTTTGACATACTCATCAGCTCTGCTTTCTATATTTATATATATAAATATTTCAAATCAAAATTTAAATTTTGTGAGGTTATGAGATCCAGAAATCCTTTCAAAATATTTTAGATTCAGTCATAGCAGGACAACAAAATAAAATAGGTCTAACAGGGTAAGAAAATTTTATTTGTTGTAACACCTCATAACAACAAAACAGCAAGAATATTTACTTGTCTATGAGTCAGTCAGTCAATCAGTCAGATGACTGAGATATTGTAACTGACTGACAATCACCCAGTGAGTTCCACAGTTAAAACTGCATTTCATCCTACATTCTTAGACCAAGTATAATTCAAAGAAAACAGAAGAAAATGAAGAAAATAAGCTTACATTTCAACAGTTTTAAAACAATAAGAATTAATAGCATATAATTCTACTGGCTTAACCAGCAAACTGCCACAATGGCATTCCTGGAATATTCATTTTTACTGCATTTTGAAAGAGAGGGGAAAAAGAGTCTGGCTGCTATTTTTAAAATGTTAAGGATTTATTAAGAGAGTTGACTCAAATTTTACAACTATTTGGAACTGAAAATGAGATGCCTTTGGATATTTGTTTTTCAAATTGATATGAGCCAGAGTTTATAAATATTAATTAAGATTTCCATCTCTTTTAAAGGTCTTTTCTAAAGTGGCACATAGAGAAAATCTACTGCATGTATTCCTGTCAATTATTCATTTTAAGGAAGAAAAATTCCTTAGTAATCCCACTGAAAAGAAAATAATTTTGAAAAGAAATTCTTGAATATATGGAGAGACTGGCCACCACCATCATGAGTACTTCCTAGAAACATGCTGGAAAAAGAAAAACCAAATGTAAACCAAATTCCTCAACCTCAGCCCCATAATCAAAGAGCACCAGAGCTTCAATATGTCCAACCATCCACTATCCACTGCAGAACACAGCATTTGACAGAAAGGCCTCAAAACCTAGCACTGATGATATTACATCTGCAAGAAAACAACAAGCTCAGAGAGCATCAAGGACCCCTCATTTCAACCCCGAGCTACAAATATTTTTTTTTAAAAGACGCAATCAGACAATGGAATTGCTACCTAATAAATCAAGTAGGAGATATCAAAAGAAGCTTACTCCCACCTCTGAGGATTACCATACAGAAAATAATAACTGCCAAACATTTCCATCATGCCAAACCTATTGCAACAGTATCACTCAACAAGCAGATTACTTGATTCCTCCCATGACGCTGGCTGATCTTTATCATGCCAGAAAGGTTCTTTGTTTTTCTGTTGTTCCCTGGTTGGAAGCTTTGCAACCTGATACAAAAATTATGGGGAGCAGGGGGTGAGGGGTTTCCTTGAAGAACATTGTAAGAGAAATTTCAGCTGTGATATCAATCTGCAAACCTTTAGTCGTACTGTGAGAAACAGCCTGGCCACCTACGGTTCATGTGTCTTCTTGAAAGGAAAATGCTAGGAGCCCAAATTAGGCTTTGGGTCTTGGCAAAGGTCTTCCTTTTGTTTGAAATGTGTGATACTGACTCATCTGTGAAAGGTGGCATCAGCATATGCCACAAGAGAACAGGAAGCTAGAGAAGAACATTTAATTGCATTGTATTTCCATAATGTCAGAATAAGCATACATTCAGTAATTAACTATCACATAAGTAGGAGGATATCATGATTTTATAGCCCTGTTTACTGTTTTAATACTTATGGTATAGTCACTATCCATGAATGATTGTAATATATAGATCAATGAACACTGTTCTATTCATAATATTCAGTTGTAGGCAATTTCCAATCCTGTACTCTATAAGATTGCTACACAGGATTATTACATAGAAAGTAGTGCATAGAATCATATATTTGAAAGGCTTATATGCCATAAGGTACAGTCCTTTCAGGTACAATAGCTTTAAAGAGTTGCAGGCAGAGGCTACTATTCCACCTTTGTGCTTGAAGCACATTTAAAGCACTGAATGTGAAGCACTGCAACATACAGAAAAGAGAAGTATCAATTTGTCTTTTCAATTTGTACAGTTGCTCATAGTAACTATCTTCTGTGCAGATAGTCATTGTTTATTGGCTGCCTTGTTTAAAAACCGGTTATAAAAAATCCACTGGTACATAACTTTTGAGAGGCAAGTCTGTACGGCATCAGTTACCCTTTTGTTCCTGTGCCTTCCAGAGTCCTGAAATTGCTAAAGATAACAGTGATTGGGCGTAGCGGGAGGGGGGGGAGTGTCTCTCTGTGTATGGCATTGAGTCAGTATTGACACCTGGCAACTGCCTGGACAAGTCCCTGCAGTTTTGATTGTAGGATTGATTTGAGATGATAATATGAACTGTCATAAAACAAATTAAGTAAAATATGGATTATTTCATAAATCATGAATGAATAAAAGTATAGTCAAATGATTGATTAACAATGATATTAATGTATTTAATATTTGATTGAAAATATGAGAATATATACAATGTAATTGTAATNCCGACACACTGTATGTATATATATATGGAAGATGGCTTGATGTTTTTATGTTTTGTTTGTTTATGTTTGTCTTAAAAACCAATAAAAATTAAAAACAAAAAAACAAAAAAAAGACAAGTCCCTGCAGTTTTCTTGGCAAGATGTCAGAAATGGTTTTCCATTCCCCATTTTCTAGGGCAAAGAGTGAGTGACTGGCCCAAGACCACCCAGCTGGCTTTGTGCCTAAGTGGTAGGGGGACTGAAATCATAATTTCCTGATTTCTAACTTAATACATTTAACTATTGCACCAAACTGGTTCTCAGTGGTTATTTACATAACCCCAAAATGTGTATGTTATTTGCATTTGCACAATTACAGGTAGTCCTTGACTTCAGCAATTAAAATTACAATGATGTTAAATGTAGGAACTTATGAGCCTGCCTGTTATAGTCAGTGCAAGGCCCCCGTAGTCATGTGAATAAAATATGTGTGCTTAGCAATCCATCCACCTTTACAACCAACTGCAGAGATGCAACAGTGTCCTCACCACTACCTATTACCCCCATGCTAGGTTCTTGCAGATCTTGTGCTGGCTTCCCAACCCTATGGGTCCCACATCCTCCTCTTCATCTGCCATCACCGATTGGTCACTTACCATTTTTGTTAGATCTTTGGAAAGCAAAGTACCATGCAATCTTTCTATGCAGCAGAGGCCACATGGTGCCATCTCAAAAGCATGTGCCACTTTGGGAGCAGTTGCAATGAATTGTGGTGGCTCCAAAATGGCACCTACTTCGGTGATGGTGTCATGTCACCTCTAGGGAGGTGAAAGGATGGAACAGACAGCTGTCCTTCTTCAGTGCAGTCTCTGGAGATTACATTTGAGAAGGAAGTCTAGCCAATCTGCCCCTTGATCTCCTTATATAGTGGAGGCCATGTGGCAACTATCTTGGAAGCTTAGTGACTACAATGGGGAAAGCAGAGATTGGAGTCATTAAGCAAAATGATTGTGTTGGCACCTCATTTAATTGCTATGGCAACTTTCAACCATGATGGACAGGTTCCATTATGGTTGTACGTTGAGACTACCTGTATTACCATGAGTATGTTGTCATCAACAATAAATTTATTTGGTACTAAGCATCACTGAAAACAATTTATAAGAGAAATATTAGGTGGATAATTTGTGCAAATTTCTCAAAGGATATTCTTGAATCATTTCCCAAGGGCACAATTTTACATTAATATTAATATTTGTGGTAGCACCACTGCTGATGAAAATTAATAGGAAAATTTTCCCTATACTATCTTTTCTTGGGTTTTAATCATAACAAACAGAAGTCATGAGGCTTCAGAGATAATTGTGCAGCAAAAGAGAGAATTTTCACCCATATCTCCAGACTGTTTCTTAACTAAGTTGGAGAATATCCAACTTCACCCAAAGAATTTATCTGAAATTCTCTTCTTCTGGAAAAAAAAAATTATAAAAAACTAAAATGAATTATTATAGATCAAATTGGATGAGACCTGATTTGAAAATAAAGTAATACAAGATAATTTTTCTGTTTGCCTTATTTCTGAAAGCCAAAAAACCATGCCTTTTGCAGTTGTGTTATGTCCGGTTGTAAATAACTCTGATCTGCTGTTGACATTGTCAGCTTTTAATAATTCTATCTGTGCTGCAAAGAACAGGGATGAAGACAACAAGTTTTACTCCAGTTATTTCTACCCTTACTTAATTTTTTATTAAGTTTGGCTACTTGGCATTCTCTACAGTGTTTATTCTTAATGGTGGATCGAAGTAGTTAGAAGAAGGATATAAAGCCAATATAATGAGCTGTTAAAACTTTCTAATAACTAATAGATTCAGATGGAAAGCTGGGACTCCTATTACTTATCTCTCGGAAGTATAAATAATCCAGGACATGAGATAACAAGGCTGGCATCACTGCACTGTGGAACTTGTAACTCATCTGAATCATTAAACATTTCTGACTACAAAAAATTCCCAAGGGACATGTGACTCCAAAAACGATTGGCAGTGTCCTCAGCTGATATGTCTCATCCAGCCAAAAGTGCCATCTATCAAAATTATATTGTGTACATAGGCTATGCAGTTGGTATGTAAGGGCAGACATAGGCAGCATTTTTTGAGTCAAGGAATATATCTAGACTTTTGAAGGTTGTACTGGACACCCTCATGGTTGCCAAAATGGGTGTGGTATGTAGTCTTATTTGGAGATAGCGATGTGTAAAGCACTTGTTTACCAGAAACTGAAGTAGCAAGGGTGTTCCCTTTAATCTCACAGAATGTCTTTCTTTTTTGAACAAGTGAGGCATACAGTATGTCCAAGAAAGCATTGGTCTGTAGATACCCACCATTTATATCTTCCAAGAGAAATAAAAAACATACCGGGTATTCTTGCAGACAAAGAGACTGGCACTTGCTTTATAGATGTCAGCTCCTCTTTTTTTCTATATACCATTACACATTCTGGTAAGTCAAGAACACCATCAAGCAGAGGTGGTATTCAGCAGGTACTGACCAGTTCTGGAGAACCAGTAGCAGAAATTTTGAGTAGTTTAGAGAACCAGCAAATACCACCTGTGACTGGCCCACCCCCATCTATCTCTGCCTCCCAAGTTCCAGCTGATCGGCTGGATCTTCTTTTGTTGCCCTGCACAGGAGAACAGAGCTGGAAAGCAGGTCAGTGGGTTGGGGAGGGAATGGGATTTTGCAATAACCTTTTCCCAGGAGTGAGGAGTGTTCTATATGCAAGTGGTTTAATCCTAGGCTACTGTTCTGATTGGTTCAAAAATGTAAGAAGTGGATTGG
>BHFT01044446.1:0-10132 GCA_004320025.1 Laticauda laticaudata
AGATGACAATGGATGGAGCCACCCCTGAAATTTTGCTCATCTGCTGTGTCCTTTATGCATACATTTTGCATCCGTCACCCATTGGGACCTAGCCTTAACACCAGTTGAATCCCATCCCTGATTATACTCCTTGCAGACAGCTGGTTATTTGCATTCTTTTAGCAAGAACAAACCCATCAGGGCTAGATTCAGCAATCCATCTGCATTTAAAAGACAAAGGCCACTCTTTTGAAGATGGCAAATTCCACATTTTAGACAGAGAGGACCACTGATTTGAAAGAGGGGTCAAAGAGGCCATTGAACAGCCTTCTCTCAACAGAGTGGGAGGAGGATATGACATCATCTATCTTCAGTCTACAACACAGTTCTTTCAATAGTTCCCAGAAGGCTCCACACCCATTTACACCATTCAGGTGACCCTGATGACACAGTTAAACCTCCAGCTGGCCTTAATAACTTGCTAAAAGAATGCAAATGTCCAGCAGTCAGGAGGCTGTTCTCCAAACTTTGCACAATACATCTGCTGTCATCCATGGTGCATTGTAACTTATAACATTACATTTACAGTCAGGAGGCATGTAAATCCTTCCATTCATCCGTTCTATTCAGTCAGAGCTGAAGAAGCTTCTTAGATGAGAAGCAAAATGTCTTCAAAGAAAAATCAGAAAGTCCAGTTGCCTCTTGAAAAAGCACCTTTGAGACAAGGCTATGCAAAGTTGTCTCTGCCTGCAACACAATGTTCAAAAAGCCCTCAGTAAGATAACATTTCCTTAGTTGTGGTTTGTGTATCTCCAACAGCTTTCCATCTCTTGGGTTCACATGAACAGCAGTGCTCCATTTACTCCATGTCCCTCTTGCTTACTTTCCTTCCCTATTGTTGTGGAATATTTGTTTGCAACCGGGTCTGTATTTGCTGGAGCTTTGATTATTTTTCTTTCTGTAGCAGCTTCTACTTAATATTTATATTAATTGCTGTAATAAGTGAGCACCTCATTTAGGGGACCCTCTGGGGTCCCTAGAAACATATGCATTCTCATTAGGCAGAAAGCTTTCTACTTGTTCATCAGCATTTTGATAACAATCACCTTGTGGCACTGAGGTGTGCAATGCAAATTAAATGCAGACTTCTGTCCAGGGAACTGTATTTCTTTCCAGCTTCCATGTGTCATGGAATTATGAGTCATGTTGCTCTGGGTCATCACCCGTGAATGCAAGTCACCATACTGTTTCTGTCCTGGATGGAGAGCAAAGACAATCTGTTCTCCAAACTTTGCACAATACATCTGCTGTCATCCATGGTGCATTGTAACTTATAACATTACATTTAATTTGTCCAGTCAGCAGGAAGGACATGATGCAGTGCCAACTGGTTAAGCACTGATTCTTATTCTTGTTTATCCTGCTATTCAAAGAAGCCTGGACTTGCAAACAATGATAACCAACTATATGCTCTATAGCAAGAGCAGATTTTTCATTCAACAACATTGCACTATTTGCCTAGTCTTTCCTACATCTAATAGAATGTAGGAAATTTTGCCTCTGACCATCGTCGACTGTGATCGCCCTAGCCTGCTAGGGATCGAATAGTTTGTGCCCCTGGGAATTGGGATGACTGGGATAAACCGCATTGCTGCAGCCAATTGGGAGGAGAGCCTGCTACAAGAATTCCCAGATGTTTTCGATTGGACCCTAGGCAAGTACAAGGGGGCCCAATTTCGTTTAGCCTAGACCCGAAAATAGCCCCGATCCGGTTAAAAGCCAGACACGTCCCGTTTGCCTTAAAACCAAAAATTGATGAACAATTAAACAAATTAACAGCACAAGGGGTATTAGAGCCAATCAACCATGCCAGGTGGGAAACACCCATCGTGACTCCTGTAAAACCAGATGGGTCAGTGCACATCTGCAGAGACTATAAGGCAACCCTAAACCATGCGCTCCAACAAAGCGCATAGCCAGTACCGGTAGTGCAACACTTATTGCACTCCCTTGGGGGAGGAAAAAATTTTGCGAAGCTTTATCTCGCACAGGCTACCAACACCTNACATTAACATACAAACCATGATTACTTATTTATTATTTTACCTAAACCAGTTAGGGCAAACACTGTTATCCCTAACAGTAACCATCTCCAGTTCAGTGTTAGTATTGCCCCAGGCGTGTTCCAAAGCCTCATGGAGCATCTGTTAAACGGAATCAAGGGAGTCGTCCCTTATTTTGACAAAATTCTGATCTCAGCAAAAAACGCCAACCAACTAGAGAGCAGATTAAGGGAAGTTTTAAGAAGATTTAGAGATGCAGGCCTCATGGTAAACCGAGAGAAATGTAATCTAGCCACCAACCAGGTCGAGTTTGTGGGCTACTTAACAGATGAACAAGGCATGCACCCCACCGAAAAAAGATAAAGGCAATCAAAGATGCACCTAGACCCTTACATCGGCTGCTAGACAAAAAAAAACTACCTGGAAATGGGGCCACCAGGAACAAGCAGCATTTCAGGGTGTCAAAGACCTATTAATGTCTAACACTGTTTTAATCCAGTATAGCAATACCCTGCCCTTGACGGTCATCTGTGATGCATCGCCTTTTGGAATCGGCACCATCCTGAGCCACAAGCTACCAGATGGCAGAGAGGCACCGGTCGCTTTCTATTCAAAGATGCTTTCCAAGTCAGAACGCAATTACAGCCAACTCGACAGAGAAGTCCTCACAATCATCGCCGGAGTCAAAAGATTCCATGAGTACCTTTACGGTAGAACTTTTTTGATCATCACTGATCACAAACCCCTGCTAGGGATCCTAGCTGGAAACACCTAGAATGACGAGATGGTCTGAATTCCTCGCTGCCTACTCCTACATGCTGATTCATCGCCCCGGAAAAGCCATCTCACATGCCGATGCCCTAAGCCGTTCCCCGCTGCCCATCACGGAAGAGGACCCAGCTCCAACCATTTCCACACTACAACTAGAGACCTGTCCGGACCTGCCGCTGACTGCAGCGGATGTCATGAGAGCCACCGCTAAAGACCCTTTGACAGCGTGCATATTGAGTTAACCCACCAAATGGCGGGAACAGTTAAAGCGGTGTCATTGGGCACAAGCCGCGGGCAAGCCGCTATAAAAAGGGCTGCCACGGTTTGGGCTGTTGTTCCATTACTATTGCTTTGCGAGCTTAAATAAAGAGTTTATTGTTGGAACCCGGTCTCATGTGCTTCTTTCCGGTCAAAACACAAACAATGACCAAGGTAGATATTTGGTTTCTCTAACCATCTTAATTATCCAGAACAATATGTACCTGGGGCATGGGTTAGTACTCATACAAAATATGTTTGGCAAAAGTTATCAAGAAAACTTTAAAATGAGTCCAATGAAACTTGAAAATGAAAATTCTGAATAAGGAGTTCTAATAATGACTTGTATAGTGTAGAAAGAAGCAATAGTATTTCTTTAATGAGGCCTCTTAAACCATTCAATGAAGAAATAACACTTTAGTTCATAAAGTTCATGGGCTTTATTAAGTATTAACTAATGGTCACAATATGGGAAATAAATAAGGTAAGCTTTAATTCTCAGAACTGAAAGCAGAAATGATGTAACTGAGACGTGGAAACTAAATAAAATACAGAAGATATTGGACTTGATAATGATTAAGATAAATGGGATTTTGCCAGATATGAAACTAATTGGAAAAAGATAATATGCTATTTCATATTTAGGGACTTCTTAAGATAAATCAGAAGTCCCTAAGTATGAAATAGCATCGCTCTTTCAGGAATTTTGTGCCTTGTTTTACTGGCAATTTTCTCTTCTTAACAGTATGGAAAAAGCCATACAGCTATCCTTTTTAATTTATGCTTTTAATCAAGATTTATTTCTGTTGGAAGTAACCTAGTTTTAAAGTGTGTGTGTGTGTGTGTGTGCGTGTGTGTGTGCATACATATGCATATACAAACACAAACGCATACATTTTAATAAATTTAGAACAACATAAGCAGAATACCATGTGGTATAAGTTATGAAAAATAACACAAAATGGTGGTTCTTTCATTAGGGGATATCAAAGCATAATTGCAATAATGTTGTGATGAGACAAATGAAAAAAATCATTTAAAAACTAATGTAAAACAAAAACAAAGCAAACTACAGCAGAGTTGGAAAAAAGTTCTATTAAGATCTGAAAACAAATGGTATGTGAAATTGTCTGGTTAACAGGAACATGAAACCTAAGAATGATCTGAAATTTGTGAATCATGTTAAGAACAATAAAATATTCCTTAGAAATGCTCAAAATAAAAGATGAAAAACTAAGAGAAAAATGATTCAGTGAAGAGAACACAACCAAACTGTAACAAAAAAATCTTTCCAATGCTATCTTGGTGCTATTTTTTTTAATGACATTAATTTTCCAAAACAGAATTATTAATAAAAATATGAAACAGTAGGATTAAATCTTAAGACTCATAAAAGATACAGAAAATAAAACAGAGGAAAGCAATTTGGGATTGCATTAACAGAATTATAGTTTCTAGCCTATAAGAAGGAATATTTTGCTTTAAGGACACCAAAATGTTAAATGACTAAATTTAGAGATAGATGAATATGAAGGTTTCTGGATCTTACAAAAAGTGATTCCTTAAAACAGGTAAGGCAATAATAAAATAAAATTCTTGAACCCCTTTAAGCATTTCACAGGAAAGCTGTTGTACTCCTTTTATTATACTATATACACATAATGTCTTTAATTTAGAGAAAGGAAGATTCTAACTGAAATATATACATCTACATCTCTATGTATATCTTCTAGCAATAAGAGCTGTTTAACTGCAAAATCAATTCACAGTTGGGTTGGCCCATTTTCACTGGATTTGTTCAAGTCAAGGTTAGACAGCCATCTATCAAAGATATATTATTCTGAATTTTGACATAGAGTATAAGGTTGGACTTAACAGTCGAAGTCACTCTTTCCAAACCATGATTTTACATTTATCATCATACAGTAAAGATTCCTTTTTGTTTTCTGTATTAGAATGTGTTTGTCAATACACTTGCTTGTTAAACAGTGTTTAGTTTTGACAATGTTTTAGATATCAGATGAGATAATTGTAGCTTGAAAATGTAGCAACAGTAGATGACAAATTGAAGGGATCTGAAAAAAAGCAACCTAAAAAAATTATGGGAAGTCATATCATTTGTAAAATAATTACAACTGTTTAATTGTATTCATGCAATAAATTAGAACATTTAGACCTTAAATGGCACCATTAAAGTGACTAGTCTAATTCTAGGAATATAACAGAATAACTACAGTATATAGTGTCAAAGGCAAGATTCTTACAAATAATAAATAGCATTGTGAAGATAATCTCTTTATCAATGGTGGAAAACCTTGCTACTAGGTGTAAGCCATAAAATCAACAGAGCACATGCCTGTGATAGGAGTTGCAATTAATTCGCAGCTTATTCATACCATAGAACAAAAGGGAAAATATCATTCCAGAAACTAACTGAAGTAGTGGATTTAACAAGGAGAAAAGGAAGGTAAGGCAGATAAAACCACAACCCATTTTCTAACTTGTCTATTTTGTTTGGTGAGTCTGAGAAACATATAAATCTTCTGCACAAATTGTTCTGTTAACAGTTGTTTAAACTAAGTTTGGTTAGAACATGACCAGTTATTACTTTGCTGTTTACATATAAATGTCTATGTTTGCAATTCTTAATGGATTCATTACAGTTTACAATTTAATTCCTAGAGTAATACATGGTACAAACACTCTAACAATGTAATACCCAAATGTATTGTGGAGATCAGACAGAAAACTGTATTTCGAAAGTGTCACAGGGCTTACATTATGAGATATGAGATATCTTATATCCATATAGAAGTTAATTGTATATGATTGAAATTCCATGAGGAAAGGCTTTTTTGATTTCTTTCAGATCTAAACTCTATTAATTGTCTACTGCACAAGTCACATCATTTTCTTTATAAATCATCAATGCAAAATACAATCCTACCTATCAAGAAGTGATCACCAAATCCTTGCTTTTTGACAGTTGTTAAACATTTATTTTCTCTTCATTGTTCACAATACTTTGAAGTTGGAAATGCAATTTCTTTGGTATTGATTTTGTCCTGTTTCATTTTGTAAGCTAAGAAGTGAAATGGATATCTATGCATCTTGCTTCCCAATAGTAACCTGTGAATATGAGTATATATATAATGGCTACATACAAAAATATACGGATAACTTTTTCTCCTTTCTTAGCAGTAGTTTTTGACTCATTTTTATCATGCTGCCATACTTTGTGCATGTATGTGTGTATGTATATGTATACAAAATGTAGATTCAGTTATATTTTTGCTGTATTTCTTTGGGAATTGCAGGAAAGAGTAGGGGTTTTTTTTTTTACATTATTATTATGCAAACTGCCATATCTTCTCAGCTCTTGGGAGTTCTCTTTCATACCAGGTGGCAAGGCAGCAATATTCCATGTCACCCATTGTTGTACCACGTGGAGTTTGCTGTTTGTTCTGAACAGTGATCCATCAAATTTTTAATACTTTCGTTTTGGCACGAACATAAATCATAGTGAGAAAAGAATGAAAGTGGTACTTCAATCCTGTCTAGTTGCTGTATTTGCGTCTTGCCATTATCCCTCTGGTTCTGACTGGAAACATGGAGGATGAAACTTTATAGTATACACTGATCAAATTAGGAGAAATTATTGCAATGAATACAATGAGTGAAGATCAAGGTTTTAACAAAAATGTCCCTATCTCTATTTACTCTGTACAGTTTGACCCAGTGAGAAACACGGATACAAATGTGGAAGGTTGCTGAAATCCAGCTCTAAAGCACATCTATAAATATGTAATGTTAGACATGATTAATGCCTTTTTTAGAGGTACATCATTTTCTCTGTCCTAGTCATTTATTAGTGAAAGTAGTTTGGAAAATAAACCTATCCAAATAATTTTTTTGGATATTTAAAATAATTACAAAGTTCACTATCAGGAAAAATATTTTCAACTTCAACCATTCAGAATAATAATTTGCACTTTATAATTTGCACTTTACACTTAAAAACAAAACTTCTTCCATAAATCATTACTGTATTGAATGAAAACAAGATTAACATTTCTATTAATGCATATTCATATGGAGAAAAGAGTTTCTTAGAGTAGCTGGTTGATCATAAGTTGAAGATGTCGAGATGATATAAGAGTTTATCAGAGGCAATTTTATTTGTCATGCATATCTTATTAAATATTACTTGTTAGTAAGAAATCCAAATGTTTTGGGGAATAATATAAAACAATACAGAAATAACCTGAGAAAAAATTTAAAATGACCACATAAAATCAGTTTAGCCCTAAAATAATAAAAAGAGATAATAAAGAAATCCAGGATTGCCATGCCTCAATTCTCTTTGATACAAAAGAAGTGGGAGAGAAATTCTGCTGAGATTTCAAGATTCTATTATTGTACCCTACAACAGTAAAGCAGAGTTCCATTACTCTTTGTGAAGCCTGTTTTCTGACTTGGCCTACGTTGCCACACATGTCATAGTATTCATTTTATTCACTCATTCAATCTGTGATTTCTCTGTCCTTATCATTCTATTTTCCATGTTTGCATTTTTGTTTGATTGATTTGATTTATTTTGCCAGTCATCTTGTAGGTGCAATTCTGGGTAGCTCACAATACATTAAAGCAATAAAAAGGAATATGAACAAAGCATAGTTATGCTATGACCCAGCTGATCTGAATTAAAGTAGTGAAGAAGAGAATGTGAACATTTTAAGCTATCTAAAACAATCTGATAAAACCAATGCAAAAAGTGATGTATGGTTCCCTAGTAGGGAGTTCATAGATTTCACTAACATTTTATCTTCATGTTTTATCTTATCATTTTCAATTCTCATGTTCCTATGCATAAATTCATATGTAATTGAATAATACTGTGATTACATTCACATCTAAAGATGTTGTTTTGTCAGAATTGAACATTCCCATTTGGTGTGACCATCAAAAGTGGGCCTGTTAAAAAGTCTCTTATTCATCTTGTTGCAAATCCTTAAATAAAGTTCATTAATTTTAATATGCTTTCAATCTCTGGTGATAGACTAGACTGAAAAAGGATCTAGATAATTTATTTCTTCTGTAGTTGATTACCTAACTATCTTCCCAGGAATGCTGAAGACAAGGTAGAAGTTGTCAAACATAATTGAATCCAGGGATAGCTGCTTCAAGAGGCAATGCAGAACTACCTTTTTCAAAACAGACAGCATTACCCTTCTCCAAAATAAATATTTATAACTTTGATATTCCAAAAGAAACAAGAGGTTGTACAAGTCCAATGTGTACGTTAGAGGCTTAGATGGCATAGGAGTCTATTGGATTCCACAAGCTCAAAAGAATCTAAAATCAGAAATCAGTTTTTCCTACCTGGTGTCCAGTATAGCATGGATTCAGTAACTGCACAGAAACTCATAAATTCATCCAGCATACCTGCATATATTTTATCTTAACCATCTTTCCATTTAAAGAACACAGCTGTTAGGTGGAAATGTGCAGATGCAATAAATGCGTAAAATTGCTACTTCTAATTTTTTAACACTTGTTCATCTTTTTAGACAACTTTGCATTTTTCTGTTTAATTTTATACTGTTATTTTGAACCTATTTCTCTAATTTAGTAAGAAAATTTCTAAGTATCAGCATTCCATGCTGCTTAATTAAGAAGCAAAATGCTAACAGGTAACAAAGAAAAGAAAGAATTAGTCAACTCTTACTTTGGACTTTTTATTCTTCAGTAAAACAGAAGCAAGTTTATTGGAAAATTATGTTGAACAAGATGAAGAGATAAGATCAAGCTTGAGACTGACAGAAACCTAAGAACTAAATATGCCTTTATTTTGAAGGCCTTTAATTACTCAGGATCTACAGTAATTAGGTTGCATTAGAGTCTTAAATGAAGTTGGTAAACTCGAATATATTTTCCATGACAAATCCTGGAAAACCTGTAAAAAACACAAATAAAAAGACATAAGGAATATCAGTTACATAAATCTGGAAAGAGTCCAGAAACAAAAAAATAAAAATCAGGAAGTAAAATCAGTAAAAATCATTAAGAACTTGAAAAGAATGTTGAAATTACCAGAACATTGTAAGGATTTACAAAGCAAAACATTCTCACTGATCTAATTTTATCTTTTTAAGTTCAGTAATGAATTGGGAAAATTACATTGATATGATATACATTGAGAGATTTTGCCTAAAAGATAAAACCTGAGTCTTGTACTATTCAACATTTTAATTCCTTGAATGAAGATATGGGAGGGATGCTTATCAAACTGTAAATGAGACAAAATAATGGCACATAAAGGATATGGAAAAGGGCTTGGTACCATGGTGGAATGCATAAAGTTACCTGGAACTCCAGAGAGGACACATAAATTTACATATGCTTTGTTATGTATGGAACTTGGAAGGCTCCAAGTTCCCTATTCTGATTGGCTGAAAAGGCTATCCTCGAATTGGCTATTAGAGAACCAATCTGATTGGCCTGCCTGATGGTGGGTATATTTAAAGTGGTGTCATTGGCCACAAGCCACGAGCAAGGCGCTATAAAAAGGGCTGCCGCAGCTTGGGCTCTTGTTCCATCACCATTGCTTTACTGAGTTAAATAAAAGAGTTGTTGTTGGAACCCAGTCTCACACAACTTATTTCTGGACGGAATACTGGTGACGAAGGTGGGATCGTCGTAGAAGAGCGAGACCAAAGTATGCGGCGATCTGAACCGAACAAAGAGATGGCTGGTAACAACACGCTGCCCGCATAATTCAATCCTGATGAGGAGAATTGGGAATCATATATTGATTGCTTTCTTATGTTTTTAGAAAGCAACGAACTACAGGAAATATCTGACCAAAGGAAGAAGGCTGTCTTCTTTACACGCTGCGGTCCAGCCGTCTTTAAAATGACAAAGGTACTAGCCAAACCAAGAGATGTCAAACAGATGACTTGGCCCAAGCTGAAAAGAATGCTTCGAGCACATTACGCATCTGTGGTCTCCAACTTGATAAAAAGACACGAGTTCTACAAGAGAGACCAAAAAGAAGATGA
>BHFT01044449.1:0-16640 GCA_004320025.1 Laticauda laticaudata
GATGGAACATTTTGCTCGTCCGCTGTGTCCTTTTTACAAACGTTTTGCATCTGTTGGGCAGTGTGACAGGGCCTTTAATTCTATGTTTTATTTTATTTTCCCATTTGAATAGTACTTTGTATTATGTTTGTACTACTTTGTCTGCATGCCAGGCTTCCTAGAATTCCCTGGCATTCTTGAATTGAGACTGTTGTTGCACAACAAAAGATGCATCTTCAATACTTTGTGTTTATATTTACGCAGTGTGTTTGCATAAGGGTAGATAATGACAATGGACACAGTCATATAACAGTAAGTTCTGTTAGTGTAACCTTGGTAATATTTCTTGTATGTTAGTTTATTCAGCATAGGCCACTTTGTTTGTGATTCAGTGTATTATATAAAGCCAGAAAGTAGATTAATTCAGTAACCTGATAAAATAGGTCTATTCTTTCTAAATGTTTGATAAAACTCTGTCTTTTGCCCTAAAAAGAACAATATTATTGCTGTGTGTACTTACTGGGGAAGGCTGAACATTTTATGAACTTCTGCTTAAGCCTCTGTCACACTGCACCAACGGATGGAAAGAGGATGTAAAACGGAGAAAAACACTACCAATCCCGTGTTAACCGCGATTCATCTTTTATGTACTCACTGCGTCGTTTTCATCCTTCTTATACCGTATCAGCATCCGTTCTATTGACTTTCACCGCTCAAGAACGTCCTGCCTCGCTACGCTGTCGTAATACCTTCCATAGGCAACCACATGTATCCAATGCATTCCGTTTCTGCATCCTTAGCATACCCGTGATTGGACTCCGCTAATCTTGTAGTCCATTACGCATCTGCTATATACTCTTAGGCATCCGCTGACAGCATCTGAGCAACTCAAATCCTGTTTACAGCGGTAAACGGACACAGGGAGGAAGTGGAACGACACCACAATTAGTAGCACGGACGGGAGAAAGGATTGAAGACGGATCAAATCGCATTCGTAATCCGCAGTCATCGCTTAGGCATCCCTCTACGGATCTCTACCAGTTCGATGCCGCTCTGCATCCTCATAACGCAACCATCACGCATCCATTTCATCGCACTCTTGTGTTACATACCAGCCCGTCGTGTCCTTTACCGATGTTATCCCTCTGCTTATGCAAATTCTTGCCCTTTTGAGAGCGGATAACAACGGAGTAACTTGTCCGTCTGTGTCCTTTCTACAAACGTTTTGGCTATCTCTCGTGCGTGTGACAGGGCCTTTACTACTCATTACTATAAGAGTAAACTTTTCCCAAGGACTGGTTTATTGGTTCCTCCTGAAGTTCATTGGGCTTTAAAAAATGGTCTTCAAATCCATAATTCAATGAAATCTACCTTGTCATGCTAAATGTCTTCAAAAAGCAAGAGACTAATAGTTATTTTGCAGACATTTACATTGATTTTTATCTGTTATAAAACAAGTAAGTCATTCTGATCTTGAAATATATCTTTTCAATTGCCCATGAACTGGTCAGATCTGGTATAAATGGAAAGTGGGATGAGCCCATTTTGAAGCCAGACAGTTGACAGTTGGAATAGACATTTCATACTCAGAATATTCTGTGATGGAATATTTTTTACAATTGCGTGTTTAACCATATCCAAGAAATTATTTTTGTTATTAGGCCTGAATATATAACAGAATATATACTTGTCCCTTGTATGCTTCATCTCATCTCTGTTTTTTTAAAGTATATATGATCTGTATCTCCTTCCTGAAGTTGGACACCATCATGAGAAGGGGCTAATCATGATAATGATTCTGATCTTGGACTAAGCAACCTTATATGCACAAGGAATGATTAATCGTATCTAGTACCTTATTTTTACATGTATACATATGCACATACACACTACACATGAGGCAGTCCCTTGTTGGTTGCAAGAGTCTGGAAGATTCCCTTTTATTTGTTGTCTGTTACTTTTCCTTTTTTTTAAATCTCTCATTGTGTGATCACACAGAATGATGTCTTTTCTCCTATTTGTGAACAGTTTGTGAAATAGTTCCAGTTTGAACTGTAAGTAAAATGCATGTTTGTTGATATGAAGTGTAATTCTTTAAAAAGAGTAATTATCTCAAGAAGGAAATGAGAAGGAAGAAAAATTAAAATAAATAACAGAGCTGAGGCCAATCAGTGAGACTGTTGAATAATTTCTATTCTTTACCATGCTTTTTGCTGGATAAATAATTCATACACCTGAAACCATGCTTAATCACAGTAGCATTTGCACCATCTTAAAGAGTCCATCAGAGTTTGTCCCACCAAGTGAATGGTTGCAAGAATGGCTAGTAGTCTGAGCACTATTGGAACAGTTCATAACAAGCCCTCTGAATAGCCCTAATCTTGTCATATCAATTTACTGTCAGGTTTTTATTAAATGTATATATACTCACCACATCCCTTTGGGGGAGAATGCTACAGTACAGTTATCTTCAAGCAGACAGACACACATGCTTTGTAATAATAAAAATCCTAACCTGTCTAAAAATCCGACACAGTATGCCTCAACAGAATACACAATTTAAATAGAATTGTATAAATTGAACCTTGACCCCAAGCTATCTGTGTTCAAGACTGATGTCTGCATGGATGTTGAGGATAAATTTCAAATTCGTACAGAGAGAAGCTTTTGCTCAGAAAATCTTTATATCAGGATTCTTGACAATGGGGAAAATTTAATCATGTTTAAATATTGAGAGAAGACACATTTTCAGGCGTCTCGCTGGACATTGGCTGGAGTTGTATTAAGAGAAACAGAGAGGAGAGTTGGCATGTATCCCTAACACCCCCCCCCCAATATGGATGTACTTTATCCCATCCAAGCATTACGTATAAATTTGTCTTTTGAATTGTTTCAGTACTCCTTCATTCCATCGTATCTCGAAATTGCTGTGTGAATTGAGATAATTCATCGGCTTGATCCTGAAGTTCTTTAACTGCCTCAGGATTTGGATATTTCATTGCGGCATTTTTGGTTGCAATTGCCAGGTTTTTCAGCAAGCCGCAAAATGTACTGCTGCCTCGCAAGACATCATTCCGGTTGGTCTTTTCAAGGGCTTCCTGACACAAGGTGTCTACCAACTTTTGACCTACCATAATGATTAGCTTGCTCTTGGTGATGAAGATTTCAGGAGTCCGATTATCATTAAGGGTTTTGTGGAAAACGCCAATGGCTTTCTGGACAGCTCCAAAATACAGTCTGGAGAGGCTGGAGAGTATCATTCTGTTATCTGGATCTTGTTTGCTGAGAGTCCTTTCTTTCATTGTAGGTGGAGAACTCTAGAGAGAGAATGAAAACAAGAAAAATTGAGAGTTCCTACTATAAATGTTGTGTAGCTTTTTCCTGGAAATCCTTTCAGTGGTTGTGCTGGCTGCGGGAAGATCTTTTACTCTAGTATAAGGGCATCAAGATGAGAAAGGCTGTTTAAAATGCTTCCTCTCATCAGAAATATAAAGTATATGGAAATGCTGCAATTAAGAAGGTAGAAAAATGCCTTAGTGATAAGGCTATTTGTCCAACTAGTCCAGTGTGTTGGCAGCAGCACTCCAAAATGTCAAGGAACTATCCCTTGCTTGTGTGGGAAGAAAAATTCAGGTCCAGTTCCAAGCCAGGAGAAAGGCACTGGAGACAAAATGGAGGCCGGAGGCTGATTGGAAAGAGTGTCCATTTATTGATGAAGCACAACCACATTGGTTTGTGGTTCTGGGCAGCTGACAAAATGGAGTTGAAAGTGGGTGGCTTTTATATCTTCTTTTGGGCTTTGCACTTGAGCTTCCTGTTCCTGTGCAAGAATATGTATTCTATTGGCTGTCATCAGATGCCCAAGGGGCCATGTAGGGGTTATGTAGGGGTCATAGCTGACTCTAAAGCATGGCTGTCAAACTCACGCCCTGTGGGCCAGATGTGTCATGCCATGCTCATGCCCAGTTTAGCAACGGGGGAAAAAGTCCTGATACATCACGTGATGCCACTGTGAAAACCTGAGTTAACATCCCTGCTGTATAGCCAAAGTACAAATCCTAGGTATTTGTCTGAGCTAAGTTTGGTTGAAGTTTGGACTGCTCTGAGGGTGATGCAGTGAAGGGGCTTGTGTTCTGAAAGGGTGTTGGGTAATTCCTATTGTGGCTTAATGGCTTTCATCCTGTTTTGGCTCTTGGATGAGGATATTTGCTTATTTATAGAGCTATCTAGATACTGGTCTTCTTTCAATAACTTCTTTATCTCTTAAGTGCTGATATCTGCTGTGGGCTATAAAGGAAAGTGGGGGTTGCTTTCTGCCTCTAAAAAACATGTATCTCCATTTCTCCCTTTGGGAAATATAATATTCCTCAAACTATTTCATTCTCCGAAAGGAGGGTGGCTTCCCATACTTAAGTTTTTATTAAGTCTCTGTTGATGGAACATAGAAGTTTCTGCATGCATAATGTGTGTTTTAACGTAAAGATTATTTCCACAGTCTTTCCTTAAACCATGTAAAGCACATCTGATTGATTTCTTGCAGACATCAGAATGTTGGGATTATTGAGATGAGAACACAAGGCACTGCAGATCTCAAAGCAGCCCAAAATTTCCCTCATCACTTTGCCATCCAAAAAGAGAATGACACCATCTGAAAGAACCCTTCAATAGGCATATTTCTATCACTTGTAATGCATGCTTATTTAATGTTTGCAAAAGTAAAAATAAAGCTCTATCTGTAACGGAATGAAGCTATCTGACTCCCTTGCTGTGCTTCCTGTAATTGCAGAATCCCACTGAGAGCTTAATAACATCAGTTTTACAGCCAGGGACTTTTCTCACCATCTGTAACTATAATTTGGCTATGTTTGTAATGATCTGTTCCCAGGCTGATAAGGATTCAAGAGATGGCTGGGAAAGATGCCTGTGTGTTCTTAAGTTGTCTGGGAAATGGGCCAGCAGCCTGCTGATACAGTGAAGTTGTGAGTGAAAGAAACTGAAGAAGACTCTGCACCAGCAAGATGAAAGAGAAATTTAAGTTCTAACATTAAAGTAATCCAGGTGTTGGAATTTCTGTAATGGTATCCCTTTCTCAATAAATCTCAATAAAAAAGAATTTGGTGGAAATCTTATTTTTAGCTACCAGAAGCCAGATAGAAACTGTGGATGATAACCTTGTTTACAACATGTAGACTTTTGTGTGATATGTGTGATAACCTTGTTTACAACTGTAGACTTTTGAACTGGAATTCCTTGTAAGGGTATTTCTACACTGACTCCAATTCAGCTCTGCTGAAGCAATCTTCCCTTGCAGTCTCCCATGCCACTCAAAAGGGAGAGGAAAAAACTGGAAAGCCTGACTTATCTTGCAAATAGAAAGGGGGAAATAGACAAAGCTGCCAAATTTTTGTTTGGATACGTCCAAGTTTTTCCATTAAAGAGATGCATAAAGAGATTTACTGGAGCTGAGGAATTCCAAGAAGGGATAGAAGTGAAAATGGCCTCCACTATGGATCACTTACAAGGTTTATAGACCTTCACTTACAGACTACCAGTATTTTGCAATTAGGGTTACACCACAGCTGAGTGAAAATAAGTTGGTTCAGTTGCTAAATTCATCCAACAATGTAGAATCAGAGATCCAACAATGTAGAATCAGAGATCCTGTGTTGCTTTGGTCATATTCTCCTAAGTAGGACACTCCAGTATAGGTGGCTAAAATTCTGTTGCCATTTAACTCAGCTGTTGCTGGCCTTAATCCAGTGAGAATGCTGGTTTGAGCATGGGTGACATAGAATATATTAATAGAACACATTGATGTACAATATTGCATTCTATACTATTCAAAAACAAACAGCAGCATGACAAATACGACATGAAGCAGCCTCTATGTGGTTGAATTCAGATAGTAATCACACTATAGGCTGAATGTATAAAGCAATTAGTCGTTCCAGATGAACTGGTGGGTTTAAAGGATTTTCAAAGTTTTTTACCATCCTTTTCCCAAATCAATCAGGGTCAAATGACAGACTGTAATCCTGTATAGTGCCTATTCAAATGTAAGTACCACTGAATTCAATGAACAATTAGGAATGCAAATAAACATGGCCATTGGCAGGTAGCTAATATGTCTTTTTGAAACAAAAATCTAATTTCCAAATTCTAGGTAATGATTAAATTCTAATAATTTCACTGTTACAATATATATTTACCTTTAATTTGAATTCGTCATTTGTCTTTGTCTTGGACATTGGCTGTGTTTGTTCAATTTCTAATGGTTTCTGCAAAAGGGAAGACAGCTTTGATACTCAAAAAATTAAAGGTTGGTCTTCCTTAAACATAAAAATTATGGGTTATGATCCAAAAGATTGGAATCGCTGCCCACTTCCTTTCCTAAGATTAGTCAGGTAAATTTTTAATTACTATGGTTCTCAAGAACCTCAACAGGTTTTTTTTTTTTGGGGGGGGGGAACCCTGATATTTTCTGTGCATTTAAGAGTGACAAAATTCTCTGTCAACAAGGAAGTGACCCTAAGAAAATTTATGTAATTTCTTTGGCTGGGTTTCCCAACTACTCAGCTTCATCACCCTCCACCATCCCCTGCAGATTGGCTTTTCCATTCCCAAAGGGGCCTTGGAACTCTGGCAAATAGCAGGGTGGAAAAGAAGAGAAGCTATCCATACTACTCTGGGTCCCACTCCAATTTGTTTTCAGGACACCTCAAGTAGCAAAGGCAACATTCATCTTAGTCATCAAGTCTATTGCTTCTCTGAGATTATGTTCCCTGTAGAACATCTAGAGCAGGGGTGGGATTCAACCGGTGTTACTACCGGTTCGGTACTTATGTTTTGCGTGTAATACAACAAAAACTGTGCCTCCTGGACAGCTGATAAGTGCTGTGCGTGGGTGCGCACCATTTGAAAAAAAGCATTTTTTACTGATTTTTCAGCCTCAGCTGTGCCACACAAAGCAGCTGAGGTTGAAAAAGCAGGAAATAAAGATCAGGTAAGAGCCCAGGCAGGTGGGTGGGCCAAACAGCAGCAGACACAGAACTGGTTCTGTGTCTGCTGCACTTCAGAGCTACCAGTTCTACAGAGCCGGGTAGAACCGGGAGCATTCCACCCCTGATCTAGACACTGGTATTTGTGCAACTGTTGGTGTGCTTGCATGGTCTTAGGCAATGCTTTGGAAGAGCCAAAATCAACATGTTGAGTTGAATCCATAAACAATCCACGTGTCATGATTGAACAGCTTTGCTTCTATCAAATCTTAATGCTTTTCAGCTTGGCAATGAACTGGTGGGAGGGAAGGGAGAAATGAAATGCCGAGAATTTATGCGGAGGTGTGGAAACCATCAAGGTCACCACTGCAAGTGTTGGAGAAAAAGATGGACTGTTTACATAACAAATGGACGTCTCATAATTGGACAACATGATCACCCAGGGGTAGGGAGAACGTCTTTAACTAGGCAAACATTTGCACAGGAAAAAACAGAGCTGGTTGTTTCTTCCATACCAATTTGGTGTATCCAATAAAGTTTTACTTTTGGGAATGCAAAGCTCCCAAGAGTGTTTCCTTATTTTGAGTTCATTAATTGGACAGTTGACACCACATACTACTGCAGCTGAAGAAACACTGCTAAAAATCAACTGTAAAGCTCAGCTATACAATAAATTTTCCTGAACAATTTATTGGCCTTCCAAGCTAATGGTGTGACCATGCTCTGACTGAGTACTCTCATAGTCTCAGAATACACAGAAGGACTGGAGGCAGATAAGCAATCTGTAATTGTCCTAGGCACTTAACCAGGTCCCATTACCATTACCTATTGCATTACTCCATCCCTAGTCATTGCAAGTGTATGGATTCAGCCACATTTTTTTGTACCTTCAAGTTAATGCTGACTCCTGCCAAATGCCTAGACAAATCCTTGCAGTTTTCTTGGCAAGGTTTTCAGAAGCGGCCTACTATTACCTCCTTCCTGGGGTTGAGAAAGTGATTGGCCCAAGGTCATCCAGCTGGCTTTCTGCCTAAGGCAGGACTAGAACTCATGATCTCTCAGCTTCTCGTCTGTTGCCTGAACTTCTGTACCAAACTGGGTCTCGACCACATATTAATTACATTAAAATTTTGTTATTTGTGTAGTAATTCCAACCATACCAACCTGTAGATGAGTAGAGCACTTTTCAGGAACAGAAATACTTGTCTCTTTTGAATAGAGACCATTTTCTTTTGCTTTGTCCAAACTACTTATTAGAACAGAATTATTTTCTCCTTGTTTTTCATG
The DNA here is from genome assembly GCA_004320025.1 of Laticauda laticaudata. NCBI lineage: Eukaryota > Metazoa > Chordata > Lepidosauria > Squamata > Elapidae > Laticauda > Laticauda laticaudata. The sequence goes on from BHFT01044449.1 coordinate 8,265, forward strand.
ACCAAATTTCTTCATTTTAAGCTCTACACCAGCTTTAGAATCCTTGCTATTTTTATCTTTGCAGCTTTTCTTGAAAAGTAGCTTCCCATTAGCTATAATAATAGATGAAAATCTCTTAATGTCATCAGGAATGGTACGAGCCACCATAACAAACTGATCCAGATCATCTGGGTTATTCTGAGGTTTCTTAATAGCTAGAATCTCAAGTGACCACTTGCATTTGTTTAAGGCATCTCTAGTTTGTACCAGAATCTGAAAGGAATCTGAGAGAACATTCAGCTGTTTTTTAATTCTTGCCTGAAGTTTACTATCAGATCCCAAAACTGCATTTCTTTCAATTGTTTGGGCAAATTTCAAAAACTCTCCCAAAGAGACCTTTATGTGATCGATTGCTCGGTGGATTTCCTCAATGTTTCCTTCTAAATATTCTGGGTATCGCCACTTACTGCTCACAAAAATCATTAGACTTGCAACGGAACTGGATACGCCATGCTGCAGTTTAGTCAGGGTGTCTATAGCCAACTCAAGCTCCATAGTTGTCTCTTTTATGAGTTCTTCTGAAAATGTTGATGAAATTGAAGATGAAAAGGACTCAGTAGAAGAACTTGACAGTGTGGATATGGTGCTGGTCCTGCTATTTTCACTTGAAACAGACAGTCTGTCTTGGTCCACATTGCATTCTGTGGATGATGGAAGAGGGATAATGTCTGGGTTCTCTCCCATATTAAAATTATGTTCTTTCTGTTGTGCCAAAGCAACAGGTATTCCTTTTGGAATGTCATAATGAGTCAGTTTCTGGCTCTCCTTTTCAATCTTGGTAGACAAAACATTGGAAGGAACATCATAGTCACTTGCTGGACGGTGCACAAACGTATCGCGGATGGATGGTACATCATAAAGAGGAAGCTCCGGGCAAGTTAATTTCCTATGTATAGGTGGAATATTATATGATTTTGGATCTACTGATTTCCCTTTATTATTTATTGCAGATATTTTTGGGGTATCAGAATTGAACCTGCTTTGTGGTATATCATAAAGTGCATGACTCTGTGGGGCATGATTCTGAGAAGTTTGTATTAATTTGGCTTTGTCTTGTGCCACAGGTACATCGTAGATCCATTCTGATTTCCAAAGATTTGGTAACGTTTTGTAATGCTTTTCTGCAGAATGAGCAATGGGTTTAGTTGACGGTGTTGGGATGACATATACCTGGAGAGGAGAACAAAGAACAATAGATTACTACTACTACTTCGTTTCTGTTCTCTTCTTCTCTAATATTTATATTCACATATATAGTAGAATTTTAAAAAATGACACACTAATAATAAACCGACACATAAGAAATGTAAAATACCTCAAGTATAGATAGCCCTCAACTTATGGCCACAATTGAATCCCAAATTTATGTTGCTAAGTAAGCCATTTGTTAAGTGAATTTGCCCCATTTTATGACATCTCTTGCCCCGGTTGTTAAGTGAACCACTGCAGTTTTTAAGTAACAAATTAGTAACACAATTATTAAGGGAATCTGGCTTCCCCATTGACTTCGCTCATTAGAAGATCGCAAAAGTTGATTACATGACTCTGGGACACTGCAATCATCAGATATGAGTCAGTGCCCAAGTGACTGAATTTTGATCACGTGACATACAGATAATGCAATGGTCCTAAGTGTGAAAAATAGTCATACAGCACTTTTTTCAAGGCTGTTGTAACTTCAAATAGTCACTAAATGAATTGTTGTAAGTCGAGGAGTTCTTGTAATCCTAAATTGGAGCAATTAGTAGTAGTATTCTCCCTCTTTGTTCATTGTGTAGAGGATCTCCCTGTACCAACTTCTATGTGGTGGATTTGAACTCAAGACAATTCTTGACTGCCAAAGTTTCTGTAATCTATATCCCATTATTTCACTTAAAAGTAGGGTCAGGATTTTGACTTCTTCCAGGTCCATCCTGCTCACGGAGAACTAATAGGTATATCTTGTAGTTCCTGGTCAACAGCTAAGAATAGAGAAGTGCCAACCAATCACTGCTGAGTTGTTGGCAAGTAAATGCTTCCTGCTCTTGACCTCTCAGTTTTGCACCTAAACATACCCATCCTAAAAAGTAACTACGGTGGATTGTTTCTACATAGCATGAAAACATTACTCCATTGCATTCAGATTGCCCTATTCTGGAATGGTTGCTTTTTGTTACTTAGGCATTACAGGATTAGACTGCTTGTTCACGTATTCCCTTCGATGGCATCACAAATCTCAATGGAATTTAAGATTTTCACTCTTGCAGGAAACAAACATTCCTTGTTGAAGATTTCATAGGGAAGAGAATTGTAGGATGTAAAACACTGAGTTGTGTGTTTCCATGATCAGTGCGGAGTTAAGTTAATCAAATCTGCATCACTTCCTGGAAGAGCCCAAAGTCCAAAGAAAGTCCATATGCCATAATGTGTTTGCTTGTCTTTAAGATGAGAGGAGACTTCGAGTTTTGTTTTGAGAAAAACAGTTTTTTTTATCTTTTGTGTTATTGATGTTGCACTTCACTTCTACAACCACAGTTGATGCTGTGATCAACGAACACTGGGAAATGTTTGGATTTCCCAGGCTTGATATAAATCTAAGCTTACACCCCAGAGTTTTGCAATTTAGGTTTTAACTTCTTGCCCCTACTCCAAAGTCTACCCCTTCAGAATTTGAAGAGCTACATTCACTAGATAGATCTAAGTTCCCCACAGATGCCACAATATGCCACTTGAACAATTAACAGAGCTTTACATATCTCTATGATTCAGAACAACATGTTTATATATGATCAAACTTACATCTTCCTCTGCAGAGTCTTGCCATGGGCAAGATCTTGGCTTTTCAGGGTTTGATGGGATATCATAAAGTTGCTGCACCTTTTCTGGGCACCAGTCCATGAAAGGAAATGTTCTGGAGTCCTTTCTAGAAGACAGTGGAGTGGCAAGGTCCTAATGAAAGTGTTCAAAAAAATCTATGTTAAAAAAAATATGTTACCACTAGCCATTTATTTATGTTTCCTTTAGCTGATAAACAAAAGTTTCTTTGATTTGGCTCTCATTTGCATTCTTAGATGAATGCTGGGCCAAAGGAACCAGAGCATGGATAGCTACATCACCTACAAGAGTTTTCTCCAGCCTGACCTCTTCTTGATGGGTGAGTTTGCACATCTATCAGATCGAACCAGAGTTGAAAGCATCAAGTGATGAAAGATTATCCTATGTGGGACTTTTCCAAGCAAGTTAAGTTGGAACAGGATTTAGCAATCAAAGTATGAAGTTGACATTCACCAGGTAGTAACATAGGACAACTCGGGAGGTCAGAACTCAAGCAAGGGTTAATAATTGTGGCATTGATTTATTTCTATTTCACTTAACTATATTGCTTTAGGTCACTATGGAACCCTAAAATGGAAACTGTTCTATATGTAAATTGGGTTACTCCAAAAATACAAACCTGATTGGTCAAATAAACTAAGCATTGGATTGGTTCACTAGGAACCAATCCAAAGAGCTGCTGAAAGGTGGCAAAGTTAAACAACTGCCATTGGCTACAACCGGCAAGCCAGCCTGTATAAAAGGCTGGCCTCGTTTTCAGCCAAGCGTTCCGGTTTACTGACTAGTAAAAGAATATATTAAGCCTTTGTTGTTGGAACCCGGTCTACCTCGTGTGTTTTCTGAACAAAACAGAAACCACTGTCATCAAATACAGTCAGAGCAGAAAGGCTGGCATAGAGGGACTAGGCAGGGGCTACTGCCCTAGATACCACTTAAGCCTGGAAATAGCTTATTAGGGACTGCTAAACTGTAGCTTAGAAAGTTAAACGAAGATTTAGTTTAGTGTTTACTTAAAATTTGGAATCAGAAATAAACAACACAGTGAAATATTAGCCTGCAAAATTATCTTGTTATACTGTACTTCACATTCCATGGTGGGTGGGTGGTGGGTTTTGTAGTTTAGTGAGCAACTCTGGAATTGTGTGAAAAGCATCATTGTGAAGCATCTTTGTTCTAAAGTTAAGTAAAATCCAGCTCTTACTGCAGAATATTTCAGGAAAATAACATGTTTAATCTTTAGGAGATTAAAAGTTTTCCCATTCCTAATTTAAAGAATGTGTACCAAAGACTCTGAATTCAGATATGCATGTCCAGTTGTGGACTGGCACGTTTCAAGTTCCTCAATGTTCATCCTTTTGGAACTAAGCATAAATGTGCTAACATACAAAAATAGCCAGATAAAAGCTAAATAGAGGTCTAAGCATATCTTAAGAAAGGAGCCCTGAGGCTTGCATGGCTCCTTAGTATATGACTGTCTTCTCTAACTTTGTTCCTTCCAAATACATGAACTGTACCTGTGTCATCTCTATCCATAATATAGGCTGGAGAAGGCTACTTAAAGATAAAAGGAACTCTGTCACAGTGCACTGAAAGGATATGGGCACAAGATGGCAGAATATCTTTTAAAAAAAATGAACCTTGAAGATTTAGATCCAAGCAGATTTTGTAAATGAAGTGTTCAAACTCTAAAAACAAAATACACAACTTTAAGAAGCTTGTCCAAAATTAGCTGAAATTAATATGTTAACACTGTGCTTCCCCGAAATAAGACCCCATCTTTTTTTTTGACAGAAAAAAAGGCACCAGGTCTTATTTTTGGGGGATGTCATCCACTGAGTAACCTCACTTGTGCACATCACCCCCAGCCTCCTTTTCGCTGTCAGAGGCCTTCAGGAACTTCTTCTGCAGCTGGCAAGACTTTCCTGAAGGCCTCTGCAGCTGAAAACAGACCTCCAAATCGATCTGGAGCTTTGTTATCAGATACAGAGGCTTTCACGAAAGCCTTGCCAGCCTAGGTGATATTAAGAAAGTTGAAAGTGTAACTATGACTATGTATAAATATTGTAATCTGGAATCACGTTGCTCACGTGAAGAGATGTGTAAAAAATAAAAACACTTTGGGGGGGGGGGAAGAAAGCCTTGCAGCTGCAGAAGAAATGAGGTGTCAGGTGTGAGAGGCCTGACTACAACTGTCCAAAGGTAAGTAACAGGGTAGATCTCCCCTCATCCCCACCCTAGCTTAATTTTTACCTGTGCACTCTGGAGTGGGTGAGGTCTTAATTAGAGCTTATTTTGGGGGGTAGGGCACACATGTAAAAATCAAGCTAGGACTTACTTTCGGGGTAGGTTGTATTTTCAGAGAAACAGGGTATGTTACAGCACCAAAGATATCATAGGTTGTCATGAATAGGTATCCATGATCAAAACATATAAAAATGGTTCCAGGAATTGGGTATGGCCAGTCTAGAGAAAAGAATGACTAGAGGGTGACATGATAGCATAATTCCAGTATTGAAGGGGCTGCCACAAAGAAAAGGGGCTCAACTTATTTTCCAAAGCATCAGAAGGCAAGAGAAGAAATAATGGATGGAAACTAAATCAAGGAGAGAAGCAACCTGGAATTAAGGAGAAACTTCCTAAAAGTGAGGTAAATAACCAGTGGAACAGCTTGCCTTCAGAAGTTGTGGGTACTTCATTACTGGAGGTTTTTAAGAAATGCCTGGACAGCCACCTTTCTGAAATGATATAGCCCAGGGCCTCCTGCTTGAGCAGAAGGTTGGACTAGAATAGAGGTGTGAAACTCGCCACATCACGTTGCTGTCATGTGACATTTTGCAACATTTTCCCTTCACAGAGCTATGGTGGGTGTGATCTATGCATGAAGCATCTGGCCCATGGGCCGCCAGTTTGACACCCCAGACTAGAAGACCCCAAGGTCTCTTCCAGTTCTATTCTGATTGATGAATTCATCAGGCTACTTGTCCATAATATGAATCAGCTTTTGTGGAGAGGCAGGAGTCTGTAAATTGTCATAAAGGCAGCAATCTGTTGAATACTGTAATGTCATTTCCTTGTACTTGCTAGGGAACAATGCTAGATATGCTGACACAATTTAGAAAGGACATATTCCAGTAAAAATAGGGTTGAGGTAGCAACCTACAGACAACCCAGGAAACAATTACACAGTAAAATTTAATTTCATGATTCTCATCTAAGAGTTTCAGCAATATTGAACAAAACAATAGTTCAGACTAAAGAAGTAAGCAAGGAATAGGCTCGTATACCTTGGGGAATAGCAATAGCACTTAGACTTATATACTGCTTTGTCATGCTTTATAGCACTCTCGAAGCAGTTTATAGAGTCAGCATATGGCTCCCAACAATCTGGGAGAAAAAATCTAGCTGCCAAGGCTCTTGATCTGAAGTTTTCCAGATGTTCAACATGGCATAGCTAGAGAAGAATCCCTGTGTCATTAGAATGAAGAAGCTTAACCCTTAAACTGTGTCTAAATTGAATGAGAGGCTCTCAGGTCTGTATGCTAAACTAAGAATTTGATAAAACAACTCAATAAAAGGAAATAGGAAACTCTTGATACAGCCCTCTCTAATTGGTTTACAAAGCATATTTCTCCCAAAAATCTGGGCCATCATTTTACCGACCTCAGAAGGATGGAAGGATGAGTCAACCTTGAGCCAGTGAGGAGGGTGTAAGGCAGCCTTTATAGTGGCAGCAATAATGGCAGGGCTGAAGTGGTGCAGTTGTCTAGAGGTGCAGCTCATGAGAATGTATCTGCTGCAAAAAACTCCACAATGGTGACAGGAAGGGCATCCAGCCAGTAAACACTCAGCTCCATTCAGCGGCCCAGAATTCATAATCCCGCAAGCGATTATGGGGTCATTAAAAGAAGATGAATAAAACTAGGGCTGAAGTGAAAACCTGGGGCCTCTGCTTCAGGCTCAGACTTAGCATGTTGCCAAGTGCCACTGTTCAGGGTAGCCTAGATAGGGGGGACAGATAGATAATTGTTTTTGTTGGTTTTGTGTGTGTGTGTGTGTGAGAGAGAGAGAGAGAAAGAGAGAGAGAGAGAGAGAGAGAGAGAGAGAGAGAGAGTGTGTCTTTGTCTGTGTCTGTCTCTGTGTGTGAGAGAGAATGTGTCTCTGTGTGTGTCAGTATATGTGTGTGTGTGTGTGTGTGTGTGAGAGAGAGAGAGAGAGAGAGAGAGGGAGAGAGAGAATGTGTCTATCTGTGTGTGGGGGGGTGGGGAGATGCCAGCATGCCAGGCGAGTCAAGTTAGGAATTTTCCAAATTTTGACATGCTGAGCTCAAAAAAGATTGCCATCCAGTTATAGAATAAATACAATCGAAACCTACCCAATTTTTCAGATTTCCTCCATTTTCTTTTCTGATAAGTGACTTTAATACTACCTTGCCAATCAACCATCTGCTTGCCACGCCCACCATCATGCTCACCTGAGTCAAGAGGGATCCAGAATACTGGGATGTTGGGATGTCGTAGACGTCATTTCTTTTCTCCAGAGCTGATGCCCATGCAGCTCTTGGAAGAGTGAAGAGGTGCTTGGGAGAAGAAGGGGGAAATTATGAAATCAAAATGACACCAATATTACCTGTGGACATATTATGAGATGTTGTTCATTCAAGTGATGCTGCATCAGTATTTGTTAACCAGTTAGTAAAAAGTTGTTTCTCCTACAGACAACTATTAAAAAGTTAGTAAAAAGTTGTTTCAACTACAGACAACCTTGAAAAATATGTGTTGTTTGCTCATGAAATTGCTGTTAATTTTTTAACTAACCTATTAATTGCTGATGGATGAAACTAAGGACATACAAAGGAATCAAAACATCCTTTGTGTTTATTGAATAGTGCTCAAATTAGAGAATTCAATCTCGTGAAAAAGTACCAATAATTTATGCTGCTTCATTTTGTCTGATCAGGCAAGGAAACTAGATAAACCTGAGATTTGTTTTACAATTAGGTTTGTTATTGATGGCTAAAGTTTGCTAGCTGTTTAGAACAAAAACATAAAATCAATTTAAACTTTGTTAATATTCAAATGATCAACAATTAAAGTCTCTATAAAATGATGCGTTGGAGTATTTTAAAAAGGTGGCTAATGGATCATTTTTATTAACTTTTGACCACAATTCAGCCCAGAATTTCTGTTGCTAAGTGGGATAATTATTAAGTGAGCTTTGTCCCATTTTGTGAACTTTCTTGCCACAGATATCAAGTGAATCAATGCAGTTGTTCAATTAGTAAAACACACACACACACACACATATATGTATGTATGTATGTATATAGTGTGTGTGCGTGTATTTAATGATCTAAGTGCTAGAACCCACTGTAACTACATAGCCAAAAAGGCATTAAGAGTTATTAACCTAATCCTGCATACCTTTTTCTCCAGTAATATGGCACTACTAGTGTTTTGTCCGGAAAAACACGAGGTAGACCGGGTTCCAACAGCAAAGTCTTTATTTTAAGCCAGGATGTAGAAC
>BHFT01044450.1:0-63321 GCA_004320025.1 Laticauda laticaudata
AACTAAATGGACTGGAAGGAAGGACTGCTCACATGGGGACGGTCCAGGACTACTAAAGGCTAGCGCAGGGAGGCTGGCAGCATCATGCAAGTGTTTGAACCGAAAGCCTTGGCCGGGACTCCAGTGCCCTCATGGCAGGCAGGCTGGCAGGCAGGCAACCCAGGCTGGCGAGGCGAGAGGCTGCAGGTTAACCAGGCTAGGCAGGGAGGCGTAAGGTCACGGCAAAGGCTGGCGGAAGGCTTGGCGAGGCAGGCAAGCACAGCTTAGGGCTGGAGGTGTTCAAGCACCTAGGACTGGCAGGCGCAAGGACAGAGCAGCACGAACTATAGGCTTAGGGCGAGGAAGTGGAGAGCACAGGCAGGTAGCTCTGCAGGCTCAGGAACCTATGCAGGCAACAAGCACTAGGGTGCAAGGGCATGGTCGAGTGATGTCATGAGAAATAGTCGCATACGGTCTTTCACTTGAATGGTTGGACCCTGCTTCTGACCTGAAAGCTTTCCAACGTTTATAATCCGCGGCAACGCGCTGATGCAAATGCATCCTCCCCGCACCTGGCGCAATCTAAACTTGCTGCGGCATCCGCTAGGGCTTCCGCTGTGCATCCGCTGTGCATCCGCTTCATCCACTGTGCATCCGCTTCATCCGTTCCGCATCCGCTTTTGCTGAGATCCCCCGGAAGCCTAGCGATGTGCCATCCGCTCCCATCTGCCTTCCATACCGCTGGGCTTCCGTTCCGCATCCGTTCCATCCGCCCTGCGTCCTCCCCCAATCCCGTGTTAATCACGCTCGGTTATGCAATAATTGTTTGCCCCTTTTTTGAGAGCGGTATAACAACAGATGGAACATTTTTGCTCATCCGTTGTGTCGGTTTTGCATTCCTGTGGTTATGGCAGTGTGATCAGGGCTTAAATATATTTTCCATTATCTCTCTTGATGGCCTGCTTTCTAGAAGCTATTCCCGATCTCTTGGTGCTCCAATAGAATGTTCTTTGTGTCTAAATGTTTATGGTTGAGCTATAAATTGCTTTTGGTTATTTGACTTCCTGAATAGCAGTTATTGCAACAGCTACTAGTTTCAGGAATGCCATTCTACTTAGCATTTACATTAGCGCATGCATAATTTTTGCTAGGAAAAATTCAAATGGAGAATCAGATCAAGGTGACAACCCAACCACAGCTTTCAGTAAAAGCCTCAATTTGTAAAGGTAGATGAATAGGCAGGACAGAAAAGAAAAAGTGGTTGCCCTCGCTAGCTGGCTATGGAGTTTATTTTAGCATCTATGGATTTATTTCTTTGCTTCAATGTAATTAAACTGAAATTGTTACATCCACTACCTAATAAGCGCCGAATGAAGTCGTAAGGCTAAGTTTCTTTCAGTAAACATGTATTGGCAATGCAACGGCCACAATCATCATATATATGGACTCAAAAGTTTGCTGGCAAGATTTACTTATTCACTGGAATTTCTGTAGCGTGAATTTATGAGCCATGTGCTGGCGGCACAGTGGTTAATGCAGTGCTGGCGAGGCTAACTGACTGGTCACTGTCAAGTTCGATCCTGACTGGCTCAAGGTTGAATCAGCCTTCGACTCCTTCTGAATTTAGTAAATATGAAGACCCAGATTTTGAGGGCAATATGCCTGACTCCGTAAGTCTGCTAGAGAGGGCTTGTAAAGCACCCATGAAGTTAGTAGTCTCTATAGGGCTACTGCTGTTGCCCATTTAACTGAATGTTACTGACTTTCCTAATTCCTGAAGTTTTATTTAATGAATTTCCTAAGTAAAATTTTAATTTATATCTTGGTAAAGAATGACAACAATTAATGAAAGATCCATATGTGGTTTAAAAGAAGATATATATATTTGCTTGGCTGGGCACATGTCACATTAAAGATTTTCACATTCCACTTAAGACATGTAATTTCTATTTAAGGAGAATAGATTCTATGTAATAGAATGACGTGATGTTTCTAGATGGAAAAGTCTACTATCAACAAATTAAGTAGGATTATATGGCAATTCCATGTTTTTTTCTATATACAAAAAAACAAAATTTGCCGAATTAAATTTAAAAAAAGTATTGGTATCTATGTATTTTGCAGAAAGGAACGATAGGTGCAACTACGTATAGGGGATAACAAATGGAAGGGTTTTGGACAATCTGACATCATTATAGGTTGCAGGATGAAAGTACTTGGCTGGAAATCCACACGATGGGGGATATTATATACTTATTTTATAATTTGGAACTCTGAGGGCATCTTGTGGAGTAGTCAATGTTCGCGTAATAATACTTAAAAGAGGGTTTTACATCGCCAGTTATCAATTAACAATGCACAAAGGTGAGATTGACGCAAAAGCAGGCTAGTACCTTATAATGATATGGCGTTGACTAGAATATAAGCAGTAAATATGTAGTGGTTGTTAATAAGAAGTTTTCTTATTGGGGTTATCTCTGAGGCAAACAAAGAACAGAAGTAATTATAATCTTATAAATCTCCTTCCCAGATAATGCAGTCGCCAAGCAAAGAAGCGTCATATACTCTTGATTTTTAAAATAATTTTAGATAGAGACTGGGTGTATTGACATAAAAAAAAATAACATAGGTTATAGGACTGCATTACGAGGGCATATAGTCATCTCATTGTTTTTTTTGGAAATAAGTCAATCTGCTAAAGCTCACCAAAAATCAGCTCCTGCTAATTCAATTTGGATGGAGTTTGAAGGGAAGGCAGCTTTTCCATTTGGCACATTATCAATAAGAACTATGCAGCATGGTTTCTTGTGAAGAGAGGCAGCTGTCATTTGGAAATCGTCACACATGGGGAACATAACAAATGTCACTAGGGCAGCTCAGTACACCCCCTACACCCCAGATGAAGGCGATGAAGGGTGAGAAAGAGATGCAGAATAACTCCACTTTAGCTTTGGCTCGTATATAAAGATGATCTGAAAAATTGGGCTTTCAACAGGCTTTTAAGATTGGTTACATTAAATTACTAACAATAGAGTTTTTTCCAGAAATCCAAAGATAAGCAGAAATGGCCTTGCTGGCTGCTCCTCTTGCTGTTTATCAGTATTTATCATATGTGTACGAGTTGAGAAGAAAAAGTTACTGAGTTGGAAGGCCAAGCATACAAGTACTGTTTTTTTCTGATTTTTTCGACTACTCACGTGATGTCATTTTCCTTTGGGAGCGCAATAGGAGCTGAAACTGAGTAGATACAAGACAAACATTAGGTTGTGCCGCTTAGATGGTATAAGGAAATGGGAATATTCACAAACAGATCAGTATAAAAAGCAATAGTCTTTTAACTGAGCCCAAAATACTTGTGAGTTTATGGACCATCATAAGGATTTGTCTTGGGTGCAAAATAACCATCTGTATAGAAATCTAACAGAAAATTCGTCTAGAATGCTTCAATTAGGTACACACACTTAAGTCCACAGGGAACAATAAGCAATCAATCATACTAGGAAACAGTCAATATAAATCGTAAGGAACAAGCCGACAAAGTTCAGTGCATACAGTCACAAGTGGAAAGGGATGGGTGATTAAGTGAGTGAGAATGAGAAGTATTAACAGTAAATAGTGTCTGCAAGTACTCTTTTGTAGACGAGTTGAATAGGTGGTTGGAGTCACTTGGAATTATCTCTGGGTTAGCAGAGTGATGGGGCGTTCAGGAAAAAACTGTTCTTGTGGTCCTATGATGTGTTACTGTTAAGTATTGTATGTCAGTAGCTTTATAGCATCATTATTTGAGGGGAAAGGGAGGTATCAAATACAGTTTTATGAGAGATATTAATAGATTAATTAATGAGACGATTATTTAAGGTGAGACAAATGTATTTTGGGAAGTCTATGGCCTTTGGAATGCTGAAAATAAAAGAATGACTTATCAAGTTCTGCCAGTCCAATTATTTCTTAATTGCTAACAGTGCTCTAACAATAGTATGCTTAAATACAATGGATGTCCATCAGGTAGAGTATTATAGAAATCAAAATTAACTAGCAGAATTGGTAAAACAGAAACACGAGGAACTCAATATAACAGTAAAACATAGCCAGGGCCTGACGGCAGAAACAAATCACAAATTTCTCAATGTGCCAAATTCCATCGTTGAACAAAAGAAGAATGAAAGTGAAACAAAATGTGGAAGGATTGAATTACTTTTGAAGAAGAAAAAAAAACATTTCACTGTCGTCATCGACCTGGGCGCTGTAAATCAATTTTTCTCTCTTGTAGGTCTTTTATGCTTTGGGTGTGCCAGCAAATTAATTCATCAGGTCCTTTCAGATAATGGACTCACATATGATAAAAATGTTCTGGTTCCTTGTCAAGCACTTGTCAGTGTCACGCATTAATTATTTTTTTGGGGGAGGCTGGCTATAGGGGTTTGATTATTCTTTTCTTTAAGAATGTAATTGTTTCGAATCAAAAATGCAAAAAACTCTATCGCAAAACCTTAGATATGTAACTGTTGGTCTCCCCTCAATTGGTGGGATTCAAAATTTTTTTACTTCCGGTTTTGTGGGTGTAAGCTTGGGTGGGCCAATAGGGAAGAAAAGGATAATGTAAATAGTCTCTCAGGCAGAGGTGGTGTTGATGGTAATTCCCTGTTTAGGGAGAATGGAGGCATACAGGGAGACTTATAGGAAAAGTAGTGTGTTGGAATATTTAACATCAACACAATACATCAGATACTACTGTACATGTTAATGTAGGTTTTTTACTCAGAAAGGTCAAGCAAAGTTCAAAATAAAGCAATACCTAAAAGTATTCACAGTTAAATCAGTCAATTTTCAATCCAGGGAAAACCCCAATATCAAAGTCAGGTGGTCAAAAACAGTACAGTATCAGGAATTACATTAAATCCAGTAATATTCAGTCAATTAGAAAAAATGGAGCAACAGAAAACGGGAACAAAAAAGAGATTACACTCCTTACCTTCTCTTCTGAGACTCACCGAAGAACTAAACAATCCAGGGTTTCTGGCTCCATCTTCATGGCCGTTTGAGAAACCTACACCCAATTTCTTGCTCATTGCATTCTAGGCAGTCTCAATAGTGGGAGAGGTTGTATCATTTCACTCTTACAAGATAGTACTAGTAATCCAAGAGCACTGTTACGCTGAATTTATGATTTTCACGTATTCACTTACCCAAATTACTCTCGTTATGGTGAGTATGAACCTCCCTTGGATTAAGTATATTACACCTTACATCTAAGTCCATAATCTTCCTATAAGCTCATGCTTATGCTTTTTAGACCAGTGGGCCTTCTGTACAAAATGATCGCTTCCCATAATTGTATTTCTGACATACTCAGTACTTCTAGCTCTAATCATTTTCTATTGCACACTTATGTCTCACATTCTAAACATAAATCTTATATATCATGTGTAGTTTATAGTTCTAATTTTATACCACGCACTTTATGAGCATCTCAGATTGAGCTGATTGTGGTATATGATTCTACAACTAATCAATTCGATAACTCCCTGATTTAATCAACTTTTGCCATGAGTCACAATCTCCACTCATAATATAGTTTATACTAAACACTAATGCCGTGATACATATATAATGACAAAACATGAAGGACGCATTCAGCCTCATTGTTGACAAACTTAGATGTTTCTGTCAAATAGATCTCCATCCAATCAATTGCTTTTCCACTACATAATGACAGCGAGTACCTGGATCGCTCTAGATTTTCATGTACATTATATGTCATAGTAGCAAACTACTGTGAATTCAAGACATATGCAGTTAATTCAGCTCATCTTTGGCTCACAAGAGTTACAAGTGCAGTAGTGATGGCGTTGTGTTTGTATACAGATAATTTTAACACACAGTTTAGACAGCATTGTCAGTCGCCTTTCAGTTGGCTTCATTGTCAAATTCTCACTAATTGATTGAATCACTGTATGGCAATATCTGGCCTTGACCATTACTGAGATTAAGATAAATTACTCATCAAGGAGCTGATAAAATGTTCTTATCCTTAAATCAAAAAATAGGCTTTGTGAAACATCACTTACAGCTAAACTCCGGCTCATTGGGTGTCTTTAGCCGGTTTACAAAGTGTTCGCCTTAAAACTTTTTAGAATTGGTTATTTTTTCGCCTGTGAGATCTTGTATCCTTCCCAATTCTATCTATCTTTAAAACGCAGAGATATTGGTGTTGATTTGTCTCCTAATTGTTTTATCTTAAATTTACTTTTCCAATAGTGAGATATTATCTCAGTAGATTCACTTGGTTCAGTTTTGGTGATTAATTCATGGACTATGTATGTTCAATTGAACAAGCAGAAGCTCATAATGACAAAGCTATATACCATCACTTTCTCTTTAACAAAATCATGGAATCAGACCATTGCCAGCTACAAAACGCTATTTTAGTTAATTCTTTGAACTATACAATTGTGTTCCACTTATATCTCGATTGCTCAAAACATAAGAACTCTTTTTCAATATCTCAGCTTAATCAATTATTAGTAGTTATATCATATTTTGGAGCCTAAAAGGTTTCTTTAAATATATATGTGTGTTGCAATGGTGCATGCTATGATAATACTTGTTTCTACATCCAAATGATTTACGCAATGCTAATTTTCTCCTTACGCTGCGTCACACTAATTCCTGCCCATTAAGTAGCTAGTACCTTTACAGGATCTAGGGTGCAAACACTGCATCCATATATCGACAATGTTGTCTGTTAATTGTAACCTTGTGTCTACTAAACCATGCGCTTATTTGGGGTAAGAGTCTCTTATTTACACCATCGTCTTAAGTAGCCTCACTACGTCATATCGATTTGCATCCATGATGGCATGATTTAACTTCTGGTGGCAACTTAACATTTTCAGGTATCCCTCCAGGACCTTTTTACATGATTTTCCCAGTTCACTTATTCCATTGTCTTTCTGCCAAGGACACCCAATCCCTACCAGCTAAGGATAACAGTTTTTAGTCATCTATAGTTACTGGAAGTGTATTCATCTTTGGCATACAACATAGCCTGTATCGCATCAGGTGGTCGTGTTCCTCGGTTTGAACATACTGGTAATACAGGGCTTTACTGGTGGAACATGTTACTGTGCCACTGCTCTCGGTGTTTCTCTTCTACTCCTACCTGTCTTGTTCTCCTACTTCCTCCTGTGTTCTTCCCTTCTCTTTAATGGCTATTTGGGTTTACTGATTTTCATCTTTAGGACTATTTGTGGGTGTCTAATATTCATTGCTGGATTCTGTTCCAGTTATCCCACCCACATGTGTCAAGAAATTTGATTTGCACTACACTACAATCAAACATGAGCTCTATGCCGTCTGACCAGAATATCAAATGCTCTAGGTGTTGGCCTCATAAACCCACAAAAAATAAGCTCTCTAGCTCTATGTTGATCATTTCAGTCTTACTGTGTGAGGGAATATGCCCATGCTGGAGCTCCAAATGTTGTTATCGGTAACTTAAATTTGGTGTTCTGCCATGCACACGACGTGAATAGAATTACCCAGTTTAGATTGTAGCTTTATCTAACTTGTTCTACAAAGCATGGTTTACATACACGTTATTCGGCTTCACCCTACAGTGTTTCAGATAAACCTGAGTCAGATAACGTAGTGCGACGCCATGGCTTGTAATGTTGCTCTCTCATTCTACAAAGAATTATGTTGTTGGTCTGTAAGTTGAGTAGAACATTTATGCGTCAACAACCACGACCAAATTCTCAACATAGTTTGGAATCGTTTTTGTTAACAATTCAGTCCATTATTCAGTTACTAACGTATTTACTTTACTTTTCATTTTCTCTCAGCAAACCTAAGCCAGTTAAAGAAATGTGTGGAATGTTTTCTGTTTTGTTTTTCATAAGATAGCAGAAAACCGTTATCTTGAGTAATGGTCGCATATACTCAAAGATATAGCAGGCACCCTCTCTAAACTTTGTTTTTTAGGACCAATTCTGCAGCAAAAACAACCTCCAAAGGTTCTTTGGTCTTAAACCCATTTAGTCTGTCTTGGCTGGTAGTACCTTACTCTTTTCATTGACTTACAGCATTACACTGTTAATACTTGCTACAAGGGTTTCATTTTACTCGCTCTGACAATTTAACAGTTTGTGTTGAGCATTTGAAATTAATGTGCCCTAGACGTCTATGTAGTAAATGTATACATTCATCATGTTGGCATTAACATTGTATTAAAACTGAGTTTAGCCATCTTCAACTGGTCATCCATGTATTACATATAAATCATTTTTAAAAGTAGAGTAATACTTTTACCCTCTTGCTCTATTATACAGTTATCTCCCCTAAAGGTTACTACATAACCAAGATTAACTAAAGCCTTACTGATAATAAAATTAAATTTCAGTTTAGGTACATATAAATGGTTAAATGTTCAATATGCAGTACCTTCACCTATACTTTAATCTTCCATCATTTGCCAATGATACATGTTTTTTACTCGTGGACATCTTTACAACCTGTTTTTATCTTTAGTAATCATTGTGATGCTCCACTATCGACAGCCCACAAATTATTGTTTTACAGTTGATTGCTAGACATTGCTAAACTAACATTCTTCTTCGCCTTCTGGTGTTTACTAGTATTCTGTTGTTTTCCTTTCTTACAGAATTAAGCTTATGTCCCCTACCCCACAAGAAAAACATTTCCTAACAGTATAGGCAGTTTGAAGACAAATTCTCTTCTTATTGTTGTTCCTTTCTCAGTTGGTCCTCTATCTAGCCATCTTCTTCGTCTTTCTTTGGCACCTTCCGGTTATGTCAGTCATGTTAGTTTATCTCTGGGCAGGAACTTCCAGTGAAGATACTTAATCATCAAAACTTTCATCCAATGAGGACAGAATGATGTAAACTTGATGCAGCTCCTGAAAATATAGTTTCTTTTCATGTAGCTCTTGCAAAGTTCTTTTCATGAAGTTAAAATGAGCTGACATATCTCCATCTTTCAGAAGACGTGCTCAAACAGTTTACGTGTAAGATGTTGTGCACCTACACTGTCTACGAACATAAATCCTCTTCAAATTCTCCAAACACTTAGCAACAGACTCTTCTCCACGAATAGGATTAGCTGCTGGTCACTCAGTGTTAGTCCAATTATACAAAGAGCTTGTTCATATGTTCTGTTTGAAGTCAGCAATCTTCTTGGTATCATCCTCATTTTCTGAATCCCAAGCATTTACATCTGGTAGATTTTGAACTACATTCCATAAACCTTCAATACGCAGAAGTCAACTGCATTTCAATAGACAGGAAACATAGTTTGTTTCATCCAACCAGGTTATCAATGATAGACTTGTTGAAGTGTCATTGTGCCATTTTTATCAGGATAGTAAACCACAATTAAACAGTAAAAAGCTGTCTGTATACAGTAGTGTGCATTCACACTAACTCTCAAGTTATCTGAGCCTGGTATGCCTGGGCCCATAACCAGTGTTGAGGTAATTTCCCGTTAGGAGAATGAGCGCATACAGGGAGACGTATAGAGAGTAGTGTTAGTATAGAGATGTATAGTAGCAGTAGTAATACACACACAGCACACAGATACACTGGTACAGTAAATGTAGCGTTTTTACTTCCAGAAAGGTTAAGCAAAGTCCAAAGCAATCCAAAGTCATCACAGTTAAATCAGTCAGTTTTCAATCCAGGGAAAATCCAAAAATCAAAGTCCGTGTCAAAACAGTTCAGTATCAGACTTACATTAATCTAGTAATATCAGTGATTAGGGAAAAAGCGGAGCAACGGCAATATTTTCGAACAGAAGGAAACAAAGACTCAGACTAAAACTAAACAATCCAGGTTTCTGGCTCCATCTTATGGCCGTTTGAGAAACCAACAACCCATTGCATGCTCTGCATATTAAAATATTTATCCTGGTTTATATATTTCTAACCCAAATACCTGTTAGGTGACTTATACTCCTAACAGGTGGTATTTGCCGGTTCGTTGAGCTACTCAAAATTTCCGCTACCGGTTCTCCAGAACTGGTCAGAACCTGCTGGATGCCACCTCTGGTCTCCTCCCCTGACCCCATGGTCTAAGAAGCTAGCCTTTGTAGATTCTATCATTTTAAGAAAGAACAATGAAAAATGCCACAAATTCTTAGATGAAGACTGTGAGGACCGCAGATTATGTTATGGAAGCCTATTTTTATATGTATGTATTTATTGCATTCTATTAATATATTGCATTCTTTTATCACTATGTCTGGCCAGCAAACATGTTTTAAAAACATCCATATAAATAATAATTAACGAAAATATATTATGTGATAGAATATGGTCATCAGAGCTAAGAATATAAAAAGTTTTCAAAGATTGAAAGTGCTTGTTACTGGTCCAGAAGAATCCTGAATACTTAAAAAGGACTCTGTCCCATAACCTGCCATATTCAGGGTTGCAGAAATAGTAGTTTTATGCCCACTGGCATCTGTAAGGTGTCAAAAAAAATGTGGGAATGTTGCATGTGATCACATGACAGATGGGAGCTCCATTCCCTTTTTTTGCCTGTGTGCAATGTGTGTGCTGCACAGGGGCTTCGATTGCTGTTGTAGCCATTTTGATTGCTTTGCAGGCCCCTATGTTTACAAAGTCTGAAAACTTTTCTTGGGAATATCAAGAGCATTAACTGAAGTTTTTTTAATTTCATGAAAATTGTTAATGGAACTGAACATTGTGGAGAACTTACATAAATTATATTTCATAATTTTATTCTACTAGTTTCTAGTTTTCATCCGACCAAGACTACCGGTATCCTTGGGAATGTGTCTCCTATCATGACATTCAAAAGCCATGTGTGACCTTCAGCACAGAAAGTTATTTTTGTGGATGATTGCAATGCATTGTATAAACGGTAATTTATAATTACCATTTCCTCAAATAATCCAGTTCATAATTTAAACAAATTTAATCACACATTTATAAGTAAAATTGAAAATTCACATACTTAATAAAATATTTATTATGAAAATTGAATTGTAACTGTACAATTTGATATGAATTACATACAGTACAATGAAAACCAAAATATTGCATATAATAAATTCTAATGTATCCAAAATATAAATTGTATACAACCAGCATCTCAATCCGTGAGTCCAGATGGTCTTAAACTAAGAGGCTAACTTGCATTCTCAACATTCAGCAAAGTGATGTAGGTCCTGGGAACAATTACAGTGTTTTTAACTTTTGAGAGAGTATATGGCTGAAACAACTTAATAATGTGCCTGTAGCAATTGGCTAAATGTACTTTTAGCAAAGTGAATATTTACAATACAGATACAAGAAAAACAAAATAATCCTGAACAAAGCAAAGCAAGATATGACAATGCTGAACAACAAAGTTGTTCTACAAGAAACTGCACACATTATCAGGCCACAGAATATAATTACATTCTTCATAGTCAGTCATCTTTCTGAAGTAATGATTAAAACCCATGGCCAGTATTGTGTAAATCATTTTGTTAAGGCATATATACAATAAGTTGAGCCATGAAATCTTCAGTTTGAATGGCTGATTCCTTATGGGCCTTTAATATGTTAATATTTTATTAGGCACTTCTGCCGGAAGGAAGGAAGGAAGGAAGAAAGGAAGGAAGGAAGGAAGGAAGGAAGGAAGAAAGGAAGGAAGGATTAAAGCTAAGGTTCCATAAGAGGCAACATCTGTAAACAGGACAGATGAAACTGAGAAAAGCTACATGGTATGCAAGTATATATATGTGTGCCCAACATAAGAACACATTGGCAATTTGCACATGTGATATGTTTGCTAAGGTTCAGCCATGCCTCAGTTTGCATTATACGAGGCCCTCCTCATATAAGTTGCCTTCTATATACTATGCAGGTAATAGAAAATCATGGTGACATTGTAGCCTATGCACAGAGTGAAAGTCTTCTGAAAAGCAGAAGAAGGTCACTTTTGCACATGGTCCATATAGATTATTTAGAGGTCCATGTAAATGGTCCATGTCCACTTTAAATAAGAAATGTAACACAGAATCACACTCCGAAAGAAATCTTGGCCCGACTGGATCTAAGGCAAAGAAAAAGCTGAATCAGCCACACACTTCATGGAGTTTTGTGCATTAGGGTGAGTTGGAAGCTACTTGAAACCAACAAGATCAATTGTTGCAATGGCCATCTTAAGGTAAATTATGGCAATAAGACCCAACAGTAATGATAGGTAACGTATGCATTCAAGATATGCTTTTATATAAAACTCGCCAAAGCTGCCTTTTCCCAAAATAATGCAAGCCAAAAAAAAATGAATGCATGTGGATTCAACATGTGTAGCTATAATGTACATCCATCCTATCTCTTCAAAGAATATAGAGGAGTATTTTTCTCCCCTTTCACTAAGAGCTGTATCTGTTTCCTGGCAACTGAGGGTCACAGGGAATGTGATAGTAGTACGGGGACAACAGCAGAGTCTGTAAGAAATGTTCAGCCCTTTTTTAAATGGGGAGGATAGTAGTCTTGGAAGGGAGCATTGCAGCCAAAGCATTAATACATCTATTTTACAACTTAACTTGGTAAATTATCAAAAGTGAATTTCAAATATAGGGGTCCTTCTAGGTGGCTGCACAAATAGGATGGGAATTATATACTGCCTTAAGGTTGTCTATCACTGATACAAAAGTATATTTTAATTACCAGTAATGGCTAAAACCTTAAGTGACAAAAATACTGTCTATGAAATATAGCAAAGGAGCAAAGTACCTTCATTTTATTTTAGAGTGGCATAAAAATTAAATGGCTTCAGGACAACAGAAAATATTGACAATTTTGGCATTCTAAAACAAAAGGTGTTTCAGGTTCATTCATTTAGAACCAATTCTGCTAAATATTTTCACATTAATGTACAACATGTTGCTGGCCACAGAATGAGGCTAGTCTTGCAGATATGATTATTTTAGGTCTAATAACTTGAGAGTTTTATTCTTTGCAGAACTTTAAAAAGGTGATAATGAAACTATTGATCTTGCTACTTTTTACAAATACATTTTAATATGAAATATTAATCTGAATTACTGTATAATTTATAAACACAAATATCTAACACTATAACTGACTACTACATCAATTTTCCAGGAGGACATTTTTTAATACAATCACATTTATTTTCAGAATAAGCATACTTGTTTCTAATTATCCTAAGAAAACATCACATAACTTAAATTTACTTAATAGCAGAAACAGAAATTAGGTTTTAGTTTCTGAATTATCAAGTTGATGAAATGACTTGAGGGTTTTATTTTTTTGGCATGTGAAAAAAAAAAAATCCCTGCATTGACAAAAAGCCAGTTTCATCACTGAGATGATTTTTTTTAAATGTGCAAAATAAATAATGACAATACATTGAATATGATTTAACAAAGGAAATAAAAACAACTTCTATGTAAACTTATAATCGAATATCGCCCACAATATACTATAGAGACCATATTGGTGGAAGTCCATGCAGTTGTCAAACCTGGGTTGATCATCCACAAAAATAAAAACAGCCTATAAAATGTTTATGTTATGATAGCATTAAAAAAATATGCAATTAACTGGATGCCTTATCTCCATAACAATATAGTTCTTTAGCTGTACTAAAACTGCTTTTTTCGCTTGGTTCATAATTATACAAACATGAGAGAATATAAAAGTGCCTTCCCATAAGAATTACCACTCTGTTCAAAGTATCCCCAGACTGGCTTATATTGTTGTTCTAATTGTCACTCATGAACGAAATATTAGACCCTATAGGTATAAGATGGTGTTTGGACCTAGACATTTGAATTTCAAACACTGAAAATTTCAAGCTTTTCAAAGTTTTCTGAGAACGTAACAGGCTATGCAAGCACATGATTCTATCCAGAATTTTATGGATTCATTATGGGGCTGTTTAAGCACTGTTTGTGCATTCATCTTTTTAGGTCTGAAATAAATTCTGTGCTAACAGGAGAAAAAAGCTTCCTAATCAGCTCATCTCCCAAAATGTTGGAAATTAATGATTCTACATTACCACTCCAATTACTGTGTGCTGGAAAATCTGACATAACCATCTAGACCAGGGGTGTCAAACTCAAGGCCCAGGGGCTGGATCTGGCCTGCAGGGTGCTTAGAACTGGCCCACAGGGCTGCCCTGAAAATAGCAAAGGACTGGCCCGAGGTACCTCTGCCAGTGAAAATGGAGTCCACGAGGACTGTGTGTGGGCCCCCAAGCTCTTTTTTTTTTGCTGGCAGAAGGTTGTAGAAGGCCATTGCAGCTGAAAATGGAGCTCAGGAGCCAATTTTTGCTGGCAGAGTGCTTGGGCCGTCACAGGCGCCCCTGACACAAGTGATGTCATGCTAGGCCCACCCTAGCCCCCTGAGGTCAAACACAACCCTGATGCGGCCCTCAATGAAATCAAGCTTGACACCCCTGATTTAGACTGAATGTTCAATGTCAGGTCTCCAGACTAGCATTGAAAGAATGAAAACCAAGAATAATCCAGAAGGCTTCACTGCATGTAAAAATCTGTTTTAAGGGATATTTTGGCAAACAAGAAAACATTTGTGTTTTATAACTTGAAAAGTGAAAATGTATATTTGATTGTAAATAATGTTAATTATAATGAATGCATAATTATGATCCAGTGACTGCAAATATAAAGATTGCAAAGATTAGACTGAATTTTGATCTCCACAGGTCCAGATTACAGTATAAAGGAAAACTCTAGCAAGTCTTATTTTATCAATAGAAGAATTCAAAAAACTTACAATAGTGCTTGTGCATGTATTATTTCTTGAAACAGTTTCAGTATAATGTTTATTTAGAGGGATAGTTTTTCCATTTATAAAGGTAAGAGTTAGATTCCAGAAAAAATATTGACATATTTATCAATTTAATCAGCCTTTCCTTAGCATTTTTAATGTGTTTTGGTAACATTAAAATAAACTCAGACCATAAGAAAAAGATTTTTTTAAAAAAACAGTGTTGACAACATGATGGACAATTAAAATTCAAATTCTCCATGCTAGTGATGACACGTGCAAAATAAGTTGGCTTAAAAATGGTAGATCTGAGAAGTCAAGCTGTTTTTCATTGCAACCTATTTTTGTTGCCCTGTGATAGAAATTGTGAACACTTCATAATATAAGTTATGAACATGTTTACTTCAAAATCTGCTCTAAGAAACAACTTTATAACAATTACTGGATTTCACTGTGACTTGATCACCTTTGTTGCAGCTAAAATACTGCATTCTTACAGAATAATGGGAACAATAGATTCTTGCAGATCAGTGCAGTTCAATATATCCTTTGGTCCAATTTACATATTAACACCATCTCATTTTAAATATTAAAAAAAGACAGACATTGAATGGCCTAGCAATAGAAAAAGTAGGAATACTAATTTCCTACATGATAATTGGAACTGATTACCAATCGTTGGAAAAAAAGAGACATAGGCTTGCATTTTCACTAAAAACGGACAATTCTATTTTTGCAGTTCCATTCAGAAAGATCGCCACGCAATTATCTTCAACACTTGTGTTTCATGGCAAGCTGCAGAGAGGAAAAAGACGAGAACATATTAAGATACTTATTTGCAATTCTAGCCACAACTCTGATTCTTACGATTTGAAAATACTGAAAATAGAAAGCAAAATAGAACCATGTCTGCAGAACTGCAATGAAAATTAAACTTTCTCTTGTTGTGGGATATTAAGAGCTGATGCTACTGAAATAAAACTAAGGCATTTAGTTTGGTTTACAGGTAGTCCTCAACTTACAACAGTTCATTTAGTGCCCCAAAGTTACAACATCATTGAAAAAAGTGACTTATGACCGTATTTCACACTTACTACCTCTGCAGCATCTCCATGGTTATGTGATCAAAATTCAGATGCTTGGCAGCTGACTCATATTTATGATGCTTACGGTGTCCCTGTGATCACCTTTTGTAACCTTCTGACGAGCAAAATCAATGGGGAAACCAGATTCATTTAACAAAGTAACATCTGCAGTGATTTACTTAACTTTGGCAAGACAGGTCATAAAATGGAGCAAAATTCACTTAACAAATGTTTCAATTAGCAACATACGTTTTGGACTCAATTGTGGTCATAAGTTGAGGACTACCTGTACTCTGAATGGCAGTTCAAATATGCTGAAAATTAATTAGGATAAACAAAGAAAGATACATTATTAATGCAAAACAATACTGAATTATACCAATCTCAAGTGCTGTTTAAAAAAACATTGGCTTCTACATATTTTACATCCAATTCTAATTTAAAGAAACACTATACTGAAGCAAGAAAGCGTACATTTTCTTCTCTCCTGTACAAGCACAGAGCTAATGCAAGCTACATCTGACTCTATGGTGCAAATTTAGTACAAACCATAGTTTCAAGGTCAGGATGCTTCAGGTATCAGATTGATTAATGTAAGAAATAAAGAAGAACGCTTGCAAGAATTAAGTATGTCTAGTTTAATGAAAGGAAGAATTGGGGGGTGACATGATATCAATGTTCCACTAAGTGTCTGCTATAAAGAAGAGGGGGCCAACCTATTCTCTAAAGCATCTGAAAGCAGAGCAAAAAGCAATGGATAGAAACTAATCAAGGACAGCATAGATCTAAGGAGAATTTTCCTGACAATTAGAACTGTCAGAAATTAACCAGAGGAACGGCTTGCTTCCAGAAGTTCTGGGTGCTCCAACACTGGAGGTTTTTAAGAAGAGTTTGGACAGCAATTTGTCTGAAATGGCATAGGTCTCCTGTCTGAGCAGGGGTTGGACTAGAAGACCTCCAAGGTCCCTTCCAGCTCTGTTATTGTTATTCTGATTCAATCCTTTAGGTCAAGGAAAGATTAAAAAAACCATTTTGTCATAATCACATTTTTCCAAACTATCCTTTGCAGAATGTTAAGAATGCAGTCATCCCAAAGTATCCAAAACATGGACAAATTCTTAGCAAAATTGCCAGTGTTGAAAGCAGTAGTGAGGGAAATATTAGTGTTCACATATTTTAATATTTGGCCTTGAGAATAGGCCTGGAGTCTTTTCAAAGCAACACTAAAAGATGAAGGGATCCTTCTTATAATTACCAAAGGCTGTGTGTAATACATGTTTCTATCTAATTCAGCATTAGCTGTGTTGCCTGGTATATATGTTTTAAAAAGCAGAATCCTTGTATCAATTCCTGAAACTATCAGAAATCAATCCTTGCATTTACTTGCAGTAGGTGAATCCTTTTTTTGTCCTGTTGGCTTCAATTTCAGGTGTTTTGAGAATGAAACTGGGTCATTTGTAGGCTTAAAGAAGAGCCATTTCCATCTACCACAATATTTTTCTTTTCTTCTACTTGGAAAATATTTGAAAAACCAGAGTAGATGGCAAGTAAACAGCTGCATCTTTCAATTATCAGCCTTGGTTATATTGTCAAGGGATTGTCTGGCTATTTTAGATCCATAGCACAGCTTATTCTTGAGAGGTGCCAGGAAATATCTCTCACCACATCTCCCCTGCTTAACTGCAAAATTAACTTGACACGCAGCCACCTAGTATAAAGCAATCTAAGATCTCATTACAGCAGTGAGAGAACGTGATTAGGAGTCAAGGATGTCTCATAGCATGTTGCCATTTCTTTTGAAGCAAGGCTTTTTAATAAACTATAGTCTTAAAACAATTATCTTACTTACATTCTTTTTTTTAAAGAAAAAAATAACATACAATTTCCAGTGTCTTTTTCCAGTATAGGTTTACTTCCAGGCACTTCACAGATAAATATTTCATACCACATACAAGCCAATAATTTGTATATGTAATTGACTTCTGCAACAGTGATTCTGAAGTCATTTTAAAGTGTTCAAAAATAAGCAAGAGCTGGAATAATTAGGTTTTTTTTTTATCAGAAGCAGGTAGGAGGTAGAATATAATGAAGCATTGGAATACATTTTTCTTTTCTATATTTTTAAAAATATTCAGGTTGTTAGTTGTAGAAAAACTCAAAAATAAAATAAAATTATTCTTGGAAATTTTCATTAAGCCAAGTAATGTCATAATATGCAAACATTTTAATTTCACGAACTCTTTGTTCGGCATGCACAGACAACAGACAGACAGACAGACACAGAAAAGCACACAAATAGGAAAAAGGCTTGTGTTCAAGCATACTAGGTCAGTTATAGTATTACCTCCCATAAATTTTGGGGATCCCTACCATAAATTTTGGGGAAATCCTAGTTGCAGCTTGAAATTTGTATTTGAAGATTATTAATTTTGTCTATAGAATTCTCTAAGGCAGTATAAGATACAGGCATAGCTTGAATCCTGATCACATTTCTGCTCTAGTTTTCATGCCAGAAGCCTGGATATTAGTTAGACATCAAATTGGTCTAAAATGGATTTTTCTTCTTTTTTATATTCTGTGATTATAAAATGAACTAGGAAAAACGTAACTCTGTTTATTTTAATTATCAATTGTGTCATGTGTCTCAATCTGCATTTCAAAAATGTTCCAAAGTATTTGGAATTCTTGAATGTTTTTCTTAAATACATGTCCATAAATAAATTATAGAAATATAATTATAAGAAGCAAATAGGTGTTTATTTGGAAACAGCAAGCTTGCTTTGTAATGATGTATTTCAGTTGCCAATGTACGTATTTTATATCAGTATTATCATCACACGGTGATGAAATTAAAAGATGCTTGCTCTTTGGGAAAAAAGCAATCCTAGACAGATTACTAAAAAGCAGAGCCATCACCTTGCTGATAAAAGTCCGTAGAGTCAAAGCTAAGGCTTCCCTGGTAGTAATATATGGCTATGAGAGTTGGATCATAATGAAGGTTAAGACATGAAGAAATTGATGCTTTTGAATTGTGGTTCTGGAGAAAACTCTTAACGAGTTCCTTGGATTGAAAGGAAATATATCAGTCAATCCAAAAAGAAACCAACCCTGACTGTTCTTTGGAAGGACAGATCTGAAGTTCAAACAATTTGGCCATCAAATGACAAGACAAGACTCAGTGATGTTGATAAGAACAGAAGACAAAAGGAGAAGGAGATGGCAGAGGATAAGATTGTTAGATAATGTCATCAACCTAACTATGAATCAGGGAAAACTTTGGGGGACAATGAAGGACAGAGGAGCCTGGTGCTTTATGGTTTATGGGGTCATGAAGAGTCAGATATACAACTTAGCAACTGAACAACCACAACTATTCTTTACTATCTACAGCTTCCCAAGCTTTTTCTACTCCTGTTTTAATTATGGTTATTCAAACTATGATATTTGGAGTTACTTCAATATGATTTGCATTGCAATTAATATAACTCTGGGAGCATCCAGGGAATAGTACTGATGTGTATTTTGATACATCTGAGCAAAACTATCAAAGAATGTGTGCAAGAACAGTTGCCTAGTGAAGAAACCAAAAATATGGGAAAAGCTAAGGTATGTCAAACATGATTATTGGTTGGAAACAACAAAATGGATTGGGTTACACTTTGAATCTGTGTTACACTGTATATCACATTTCCATTAATTCAATAGGTTTTTTCTTGAAATCTCTCCAGATGAATTCAGAACTCTCCAGACAGCTTTCCACTTTCATGACATTAATTTCAAAAAAGGAAGAAGAAAGGGCAAAATAATGTCCCATTCTGGTAACTGAAATTGCTTCTGCTAATGGAAAGATATAGTTGGGTTCAACTGTTGAAGAAGAAAATTCTATGGGAATAAAGAATGGGAAGAACAAAACTAATGAAACTCATCATTAAACAAATAAACAAGAGAAGATAGTCAGAGATAAGTCTTTTCTTCTCTGAAAGGGTGGCCTTATCATACAGATTATAGCAGATTACTAGAGGAAGGGATCAAATGCATCATCTTGAGTCTCTTCACACCCACAAGAGAGCCCACTTTGAGTTCCACAGACTCTTTATCTATTGCCAATTTAATTTGCCTCTTAGTAGTTCAGATTCTTGTAGAGAACTTAAGTTTGCAATAAACCTTTGTATTCATTTGAATTGACTGTATTTCCTGATTTCCCAGGCCCTTGACACACGACAATGAAATATAAAGTATAAGGACATACAGGGCCATAAAGGGAAAACAGACCCATGATCTTGTACTTCAGCAGGATTCAGTTTATTTACTGAATCAGTTTATTTTGTGATGCGAATAACCAGTAATTTTAGATGCTTGAAGAATATCAAATGACACACTTTGAAAATTGGCGACTTTTTCATAATGTTAATTCTATTAATAAAATGTTGACATTTGCCAGTGAATGCCAATTCTATCTCTAACCATCTAAACACATGCTATATTGCTTGAGGAGCTGTCATCTCATCATCAATGTTTATGATTCAGACTTGGCTGTAAATTCAAGAAAAAGATTCAAGAAAAGCACAGCACTTATTTATTGAGGGTCTCTTTTTTTCTTTACTTCCTCTTTTACCACTTCGGGTGTCGAGAGAGATATTACCATCATTGAGGACAGGAAATTTTAATTAATACTATCCAAAGTTATGAAGTTTCATAAGGCCAGTACACTCTTCAATAATGTCTGTTCTAAGAAACAATTTTATATGCAAGATCAAGGAAAGGAAAAATTGAGTTCTGAGGATATGTTAGAAACATACACGAAAGGAATTAGCAGAGCAAAGTGACTCTTGATGCCTTTGAGAGTTCCTAGAAGACTGGAAAAGAGCAAATATTCTTATTTTTAAAAAGGGAAAGGGGAAATTAGGAAACTATAGATTTGAAGACTACAAAAGATCTTTGAACAAATTATCAATCAAGAGAAAGAAAAGGCTTATAGCAAAGAAATTGCACCAGATTAACCTTACCTCCTTCTTTGTTGCTGGCTTAGTAGATCATGAAATTACTCTGGAGATAGTGTATCTAGATCTCAGCAAAGCCTCCAACAGAGAATCTTACCGATACCCTTCTTAGTAAAACTGTAAAATATGGGTAAGATGATACTTGTGTCATTTGACTCAGAGTTAGCTGAATGGACTACCCACAATGTGCTTGTTAATGCCTTCACTTTAGCTTGGATGGAATTATCACATGTCCCTGACCGAGGTGGTACCACACGTCCCTGACCTAGGTGATGAAGATAAATGGACAATGCCAATGGCACAATGCTGGAAGAGATAGTTAATACTTTACTACACAAAGTAAAAATACAAACCAATCTACACAGGTTTGAACAGTGGGTTAGAATGAATTAGGATGGAATTTACACAACATATAATTCAACTTTGGAATTTACACTCACTACCAGATTGGCTGGCTTCAAAATGAGTTGGATCTATTCATGGAAATCAATGTTATTAGCCCTGATGGAAGTGTGATGGCCTCTGTGATGAGACTGTTGGGTACTTTTGTGCAGGTAGTTGACTACTGTGAACACAGACAGCTGGACTAAATTGACCAGGGATTCAATCCAGCAGAGGGCACTGCTTATATTCTTAAAGATAGAAATGCAATGTTATATATCAGAGTGGAAAAAATGTAAATATAGAATGGGGAAATGGGCATAAATATAGAATGGGCATAAATATAGAATGGGGAAAATCTGGCTTGATAGTAACATGCTTCAAAGGACTCTGGGTGTTTGGGGTGGTTGCAAATCAAATATAAGTTGGTAATATGATACAACTACTAAAAATGCTATTAACAAGGACACTGAGATCATGAGAAGTAATTGTTCCATTTTGCTTTTTCATGGTATGACCCCATCTGAAAATATCTAGCAATAGAAACCTTTCCACCATATGTAGTTGATCCATTGTGTCTAACTCTGCAACCATGGTTCAAAAAGGACAGTGATCAGTTGCAACAAGTTCAGAAGACAGCTACTGTGAATCATAAACCAAGTCCTATGAAGAACAGTTAAAGCATCTACAATGTATAGGTTTAACTTACAGAAATGATGATGGGGGAGAGATATAACAATAGTTTCAAATATCTGAAGAATCATCACACAGAGGAGGCAGTATTGACTAAGATGTCAGGAGTTAAAAGTTAACCAATGAGTTAAAAGTATGAGAGAAGAGATGCAAGCTCTCCATAAGAATTGTCCTGTCAACTGTGTATGACAGTAAGGTCTTTATTGCTGCAGATTTTCAAACCTATGGAAATAGTCAGTTGTGAGAGAAGCTTTACTCGATCCTGTATATGGGGTTGAAATAGATTTTCATTGAGATATCTTCCAACTTTATGATTCCATGAAAATAAAATGCAGTGAAATGAAATTTGATATGATATTTGAAAAATGCAGTGAACATGATAAAATGCAGTGAAATGATATTTGTCAGCAGTGTTGGATACATTCTTTATTAATAATATAAGATGCAAGAATGGCTTTAAATAATTCTAATGCCCTATCAGCATAAGATAATGAAAGCAGTAGGAAGATGCTATTTTAATTGTTTGTAATCCAAAATAATTATCTTGAAATGGCAACCTCCAGTGCCAAGGATATCCTAAAAGAAGGGGCAATCTAGAATCATAATAAAAGACATTTTCTTTGATCAGTGGAGTTCCTAGGTTATAGCTTATAATATGAATGCAGCATAGAAAACAAGATAACAGTAAGTTAAATGAAGAAAAATGCTATAAAACAGCACCTTAAATCCAGACATATCCATAATTTAAGTTACTCCATAAAAATGTTCTCAATATTTCATAAAGTCTACAAACTGTTACTGCTATTGCCCCATTCCTTACAACTCTTATTATTCATTATGAAGCAGTGACTTTTAAAGTGTTCTCAGAGGAATCTCAGGATTATATGAGTGGCTACTTAAATGACATATAAACAAGAGTGGATAAGTTTTCTTGAAAGAAAGCATGTTCAACAGCAATCAGTTGTCCTGAGAGCAGTCAGCTGCTACCCAATGGCTTTCAGGTTAAATTCTCATTTGAAATAGGACAACTTTAAATCCAAGAGCCCATCCATTTTCAGATGACAACTACATGTAAGAATAAATTCAATGAATCCATAGGCTCAATTGTATTCTGTGTCAAGGTGGAAATTCTTAAAAGCAATTTGATTTGTTATAAAAAATTGAGATGAAACCAGAACAGTTTTTATTGGCATTTTAAGACAAAATACCTGCAAAAAACTTCAATGCATTATACTTCATATAATAACGGTGGCCAGAATTGCTTTTGCTCAAAATTGGAAAAAAGACAACAGTCCTTCTGATGTAATGATAATAAAAAATGTTCTTGAATATGCAGATATGGACAGGTTAACTATGGAATTAAAAGACAGAGAAGAAACAAAATACTATAAGATCTCGAATATATGGTATAAGTGGTTAGAAAACAGATGTAAAGTTGTTACATGAAGAGTATGTAGAAGCTATAGCAAAATGGGGAAATACTCTGTGTCTCTCTGTGTGTGTGTATATATTCTTAACTTTTCACGGGTACTTACATGTATGGTATTCAGCTTTGTTTGGATATTTCCCCCCGTCATTATAGTTGTGCTTTTAAAGTTGTAGCAACGTTTCGGCAGAATCTCATCTGCCATCATCAGGCTTCTTGCCTTCATAGGCTTCTGTATTGTGTTCGTGCTGTGGTCAGACTTTTCACATCCATTTCAGTTTTAAATTTGGGCTAGCCTAACGCTGTGCCAAGAATGGTTTTTTTCTTCATTCCTGATTGGTTGGGAGTCTTGGTCTGTGTTATGTCTTGGAGTTTTGCTGTGTTCTGCTTGATTGGGTGTTCTTATATCTTCTGTCTGGTTTTGTGGCTTTTTTTGGTCTTGATTGGCTGGCAACATTGTGTTCCTATGTTGGAGGCTTTTATGTGCAGCTTGTGCTCTGAGTAAAGGACGGCTTATCATTTATTAGGAAGCTAGGTTTCATCTGGGTGCCTGGTTGGGTGTGTTTGAGCTGGAGGTATCAGGGGGGATCTTGTTGTACCCGGGTGTTTGCCTGTGCTTGTGGTGTGAAAGATTTTTTTGTTTGTGAGTGCAGGCTGCCCAAATATTGACAGTCTGACACTTCTTTTATTCATATAGACCACTCTTTTATTCATGCTTTCGTCTTTTTTCAACCTTCTATGGCTTCTCTGATAATTATGTGGCCTGGGGTTTTCTATTAGTGGCAGGGTTTTAGTGCCATTGAAGTTGATGTTGTGGACCAGTGTTTTTCATGTGTTGACTAGTGAGGAGGTTGTCTCAGGCTTTTTTACTGCATTTGTTGTGTTCATCTAGGCGGGTACTTATTCTTCTGTTGTCGTTCCAATGTATGTGTCTGGGCATGATGTACAGGGAATTTCGTATATGCCTTTGTTTCCATGTGTAATTTTGTCTTTTGGGGTTCCTTAGGATGGCTGCTATTTTTTTGTCTGTTTTGATAGGCAGTCTTGATTGTGAATGCCTGTGTAGTATCTGACTGATTTATCTGTAGTACTCTTATGTAGGGCAGACAAGCTGTTTCCATAGGTCTGTTGGTCTTCTGGGTCTCTGTTATGTCTTGGTGTGTTTTTGTGGACAGGTTGGGATTGTTTTTGAAGCCATGCGTGTCAATACTTCAGTCAGGGTGCATAGGTTCAGTCTTTCATATGGTGGTCTATCTCAGGGCGTTTGGTTCTGGTAATAGTGTTTTCGCACACAGAAATGCGGTGGTGGGATGGGCGTATTGAGAGCGGTGGTGTGGTTTTTCTTTTGGTATATGGTGTGTCATTTCCATTGTTCTTTATGTAATTATATTATAATATCATAATATAATATTTAATTATATATATATATTTATATTAATTTATAACAGTCCAAATAAGCAAAAATAATCCAAACAACAATCATCCCAGAAAAATTTTATGATTGCCCAAATTTATACGGTGTCCAAAAAAAACATTGGAAGGCATACCTCTCAGACCCATAGTCAGCTCCATAGAGTCACCATTACAAAACCTAGTCTAATATACTTACAAAACAATCACACCCATGCTTGTACCCGCAGTTCATATGTACAAATATGGAGACACTCCTAGAAATTGAATCAAATCTACACGTAGAACAAGAAGATCGGCTTGTTAAGTTTCGACGTGGTTTCACTATTCCACTAGTCTCATAATAGGAACTCTTGAAATCAATCAAAAATATACCAACCAGTAAGACCTCATGAAACTATAGGAACACTGCCTAACACAACATCATATCAAAGGACAAAGTATACAAGCAATGAAGACCATTGCACATGCACGTCATGCAACCTCATAAAATTGAATCAGAGCGGCAATGCCACAACCAACTATGTTACATGATCCTTATTTGCCGAGACCTAACAACTAACACCTAACACACCATTAAATTCCATGGCAAAGTAATTCATGTTCGTTTCTTCCGTAGATTGTCAGCTAAAATAAGAAGGACACACGTGTAGCACTCCATTTATACAAGATAAAACATATGTCGAGCATTGTCTATGCTCGTGAAGAAACCTACCAGTATGCGCCATCTATCCAGTCAGATTGCCCATGGAACGATTTATAGCGTAGCGAACTACACTGAGATTCTGGTATGTAGCAAGATTACGAGAGTGCACATGGCCATACCAAGATACAACGCTACAGAATCACACCCGCACTAAATGTACATTACAGAAAACGCCGCCTGCAAGATAGGACACATATAAAGACTGAATCTATAGCACCTCTGAGTAATGACATCCATAATGGCTTCCAAAAAAAAAAATCACCAACCTGGATCCACA
Source organism: Laticauda laticaudata (assembly GCA_004320025.1). Classification (NCBI taxonomy): domain Eukaryota; kingdom Metazoa; phylum Chordata; class Lepidosauria; order Squamata; family Elapidae; genus Laticauda; species Laticauda laticaudata. Next base: position 25,746 of record BHFT01044450.1, read on the forward strand.
TTAAACACACCAAGACATAACAGTAGACCTATGAAGGCATACAGACTATGGAACAGGCTGTCTTGCCCTACTATATATGAGTATACAGATAAATCAGTAAGATACTACACAGCATCACATCAAGGACTGCCTTTCAAAACAGATAAAAAATGCAGCCATCCTAAGGAACAGAAAAATTACCTGGGAAACCAAATATGAAAGTCCTTATCATCAATGCCGGCCACATACATTAGGACAGACCCAACTAAGAATAATACTAGAATGAACACAAAAATGCAGGTAAAAAGCTTGAACACACCTCCTCACTAGTTAAAGCTATGAAAAACACAGGTACATCAACTTGTCATGACTAAAAACCCTAGCACTATGATACACCACAGAATCATCAGAGAGCCATAGAGATTGAAAAAGACTGAAAGCATGAATAGAAGAGGTATGATCCACCAGACTATCATTTGGAAGCTTGCACTCTCAAAATAGAAAAGATCTCCACACCACAAGCCAGGCACACCTGGGCACAAAACAGACCCCTCTTGATTAGCTCCAACTCCAACACCCTCACACAGGACCCAGGTGAAACCAGCTTGCTAATGATAGAGCTTCTGCATGAGAGCCTTTCACACGAGCAAGTCTCCTGAATAACAACAAAAGTAGGTTGCCAGCCAATATCAAGCCACAAAACAGACCAGAAAGAAACCAGAAAACACCAATCAATCAATTACTCCAAGGTCCAATGAACACAGACCCAGGCTCATAGCCAATCAGAATGGACCAGCCTCAAATTTGAAACCAGGAACTATATATCTTACATGGAAAAAGACCCGAACACGCCAAAACCTGCCTACCTACAACTTTGTCTTTATTTATATTGTCTTTATAAGACAATATAACCTGTGAAAATCTACACACACACACACACACACAGACACACACACACGCACACCTGTAAATACAGTTACAAGTTAAATGTAGAAATAACTATAAAATACATAAAATAGTAATCTATATAATTAGAAACTATGTTAATATGAGTGAATACCGATACTGGAGTGCTGTAATGAGTGAAAATAGTGGAAATATGATTAATAAATATTTACTTTGAAAAAAAAAGCAATTTGATTTGATGTGGGGCATTGTCAGCTGATCTTAATTCTGAGGAGCAATATCTATTACAATATTATGTTTCCTTCAGTGCTAATTTAGCTAATAGTTGGACTTTGAACCTGTTATGGCTCTTTTATACATCTGCTTGGCATTCTCCGAAATTATAAGAAAAAATAAAGACAATATTTGAAAATATTTCATATCCATATTAAGTTTCTCCTTGCAATGTGATCTTTATCAATAGTATTGTTTTAAGTTAAATGTTATTTCTTTTCATGAGTGTTTATACAACAGAAAAAGAATATATAATAAAAACAAAGTAATACCTTGTGTGCAGTTTCTGCAAACTGCTGAGCACTGTTTTTCATGTCCTCTGTCTTTTCTTCAGTTCGACTTAATCTTTCACCGCGCTCATTCAAAGCCTGGCTTGCTTTCTGTACTGCGCTTGTCACACTGTCTGCTGCTGAATGTAATATGCTGTTTCCTGAAACACATCACACTTGGTTGGAATGGAATGTCTTATTTTCTGAAACATGTAGCATAGCAAAACCTTTGTGAGAATTATGGATGAAAAATAAAACATTTTTTTTTTTACTTCACCTGATGCAAGTGACCTTGTTGGCAGTAATTCTAACAAAGATGGCTTTAAGCTCCAAGACAAGGGTATCCAACCTTGGTAACATTAAGACCTGTGGACTCTAAAAAAACTTTGCTGGGGAATTCTGGGAGTTGAAGTCCACAGGTCTTAAAATTGCAAAGGTTTGACACTCCTGATCTAGGGAGAAAATATTTGTTTCCCACTCTAAAATGAAATCATATTGGCTGACCTCCAAATAAACTAAAGTAAACTAAACTAAACCAAACCAAACAAGCCATAAGAGGGATTATCAATTTTTATCAGTAAAATATCTCGATTCTTTTCTAAATTGTACTACTGCATTGTATCCAATAATATATTTTTCATCTTCCAACATTTTTTTCAAATTTTTTTTCATACAATTCCCCAGCACAGTACATTTCGATGCAGAACCCCAAATATGCAAAATAAGATTTACCCCAAGATAAGTAAATATAGAATTATTTCTATAAAGTTAAAATTGGAGCTCATCTTTATATCTGTAAAGTGCCATTTTGAGTTTTGTTTGTGTTGAAAAGATCCCTTTCTGATCTCAATTTTTTCAAGCTAATGCAAACTACTTCAGAATATTTACTTTTTAAATAATCATTTACTTTTAATGTTTATTTCTAAATAAGGAGCTTAGTGGACTGTATATACAGTTTTATCTTTATTATTATTTCTTATATAAACTAATCCCTTCTAATTTCCAAGTGCCGGGTTGCTTAATGGCAGAATGGTATGAGCAGAATGGAATGCTCTTCTCTGTGAAAATATTTTCTGCCTGTATTTTAATTCTTTTGTCCCTAATAGTACTTCTTCCAGTGTTCTGTAGGATCCATCAACTCTCCAAAACAGAGCTTCAGGAGAGAAATGAAGAATGAATAAGGAATTAAATAAAATTCCATCCTGCTCCATCAACAGAGGTATTTTATTTTAATCATCTTAGATTAAAATGCACTTTTGTAGACAGAAACAATTTCCAGAAAAATGATCCTGGGTTCAGTTTCAAAACTATATTGAGGTCTTTGTTATTTTATTTGTATTTGTCTGAAAATATAATTAATTTTCCATTGAATCTTTACATCAGGTAATAATCAGTTTCTGTCAACCCAATGTCTCTGCTAAAGATTCTCTACTGAAACACATACTTCCAACAAAGGTACTTTACAGAAACTGCCTCTCTGTTAACCCTTATTATGTTAACTTTCACTGATAGTTACAACTTCTGCAAGATTTGAGCTGTGTCTATATTACTGTGCATTTTCAAATCTGAAGAAGGGACATGCTATTAATATTATTAATTTGCCCTGTTTCAGTAGGCTATAGATAAAATTTGCCATTTTGGTAGGCAATAGATAAAATTGTATACATTCTTTGAGAATGTTTAAATTTGGGGACAAGTTAATTTGCTTCTTCTTTTTCCTAATAAATAGTCTGTTGGTATAAAGGTAAAATACAATAAAAAATAAGATTGTACACATGATAGTTAATTTGAAAAAAAAATCCCATTAGTATTATATTTGATTTTGCTTTAGAATCAACTTAACGATTTTTATGTGACCATCTTGACATCTTGTTTTTAATTCTCAATAGGAAAGAATACCACAGAATACTCTTGGCCAAAGAAATTGTTGTAAACTGTTTTGCCAAAGAAAGATATTCATTTATTACCAAATGAATATTCTTTATTTCTTGGCAAGTAACTTGAAATTTTCATCCCAATCCACTCCAATTTATCTTTGAGGATATGGAAGACTTAATTTCCCGTGTGTGTGTGTGTGTGTGTGTGTATGTGTGTGAAATGCAGTCATTCTAAACAGGAATTTGAAGTTGAATTGTAGATATTGTTGACTAATGCACATTCAAACATCTTGCAACACAATATTTAAATATGTGGTATTTTAAAAAAATCTTTTGAGTAGACATTTTTAATTGATTAAAATATTGTGTATCAATGATTCCAATAACTAATGCCTTTCAATAGGTACAACATTGCAAAGAACTATTCATCAGAAATGCCTGACATGAGTTTTGGGTAGTAAGATTGGCAGCCTATAATTTGATAAAAAATAAAAAAAATATGTTTTGATGGCTTTATGGGAAGCTAAACTTTTACTGTTGGTATAACTACTACTAATCTTTTCCAGATTAGATTAGAGGGAAGAAAATATCAGGACATAATTCCCTACAGTCCAACTGTTAACAGCTAAACTATACTGCCTGCACTTTGACAGAAAAAAATTATAAACAAATAATAACAACTAAATAAATGTAATACTACTGAGTTTGTATTTTTGAAGATAAATATTAGTTTTGTGATTATATAATTTATTACATTTTATTTATTAATCAAATTTATACAGCTGCCCACCTCAGATATTGAAGGAATAAAGTGTGCTTTTAAATACTAAAAAATCTTTCAGCAAATCAGAGGTTATGTCCTACATGATGTAGGAGAGGACTAGCTTGAGTCCAAGGGTGGAGGTCAAATGCATCATTAGCCTGGAGTCCCTACCTAAGTGCAAGACCCCCTTGACTCTTATCTGGTGCTAATTCGCAGACTATTAGGAGTTCAAATTCTCTCGGTTGCATGGAAATAAACTCGCAGTGCTTATGAACTCTAGCCTGGCTCCTGGTGTCTTGTGTCTGACACCTATAAACTTCTATTCCTTTGTTTCTTTCTATTTTTTTTCTTTTTTCTTTTAAATATACTTTGTTGATTTTACAATTAAAATAGACCAACAACACATACATAAATGCAAGAGAGAAAAAGAAAACTAGAAAAAAAGAAGAAAAAGAAAACAGTTAAAAATATTTTCATCTTCAACAGTTTGTGAGACCTCCTTTTTATCCTTATTTTATGCCATATACACAAATTAAGCCCTTTACATAGTATCTGTATATCACTACTACGTTTCTATCATATCTTCTTTTGCCTTTAGTGTGAAATCTATCTTTGGTCTATTTCCCATTTTTTTTTGGTTAAACAGGGCCGTTCCAGCTTGTCATAATATATTGAAGTGTTTTATGCTTTTTTAATGCCAAGGTTAATTTGTCCATTCTGCACAACTTGATTATTTTTTAAATAATCATCTCCTCTGATGGAAACATGAGGCTGTTTCCAACACTGTGCAAAAGGCCAATCTGGCTGCTGTCAAAATTATGTATTATTATATATTTCATTTTTTGGGTAGTTCTTTATCAAGATCCCTTAATAGAAAAGGACTCTGGTTTAAATTCGATCTGTTCTCTTGTTCATTTTTCTCCCGCCAATTTCTAAATTTCTAATTTTCTGCCAACATTTTTTGAGCTTCTGTACAAGACCACCACAATATGAAAAGTTCCCTTCTTTTTTGTTTTTTTTTTTGCATTCCAGCAGTTTGGACTCATATTGGGTGCATTCTCTGCAAATCTCAAAGGAGGAAGTGTGCCACTGTAAAACATTTTATAGGCATTTCTTTGTACACTACGATTTTTGATTTTGTGTATTCTACCCCAGACCTTTTCCCATCTGTTAAGGGGATACTACATCTATATTCCTACTCCAGGCTATCATGTTCCCTTTATCAATTTTCTTTCCTCTAATTTCTACTCAATAAATTAAGTTTATTAAAAATTTGTTATTTTTTTTTGCCTGATCCTAATAAAATTTATCTAATTGCTGGAGTTTATGATTAAATTCCAAATTCTTTCCTTGTCCTGTTTGTATCTACTTTTGAATTGGAAAGATATGCCCACCTATCAATTTTGAATCCTTGATCTTGGAAGGTCTTGCCATGATTTTCAGATTTCCTTGGTATCAAAAGGTCCGTTTATATTAATCAGTTTTATTAATATCTACAGATTATTTGGGGGCGTCATCAGCCTCCATTGTTGAGACCAGATTGGTTGTCTTTAAGTGTGTTTTTATCTGTATTTTCTTCCCAATTAGTCAATAATGAATCTCTGATTAGGTTTGTCTATTTTTGAAATATTTCTGGGCTAGTTTTCCCAATATGCCATGAAAAAGCATGCCACCCCCTCTGTAAGTCATGGCCTTCTAAGAGTAATATTCTCTTATTGGTTAAATTCACCCATTCCTTCAAAACCATACTAGAAGAGGCTGCCACTATAATTACAACTCCCATTTGGGAGTGCCAGCCCTCCCTTGCTCTTCATATCCCGCGTTGCCTTTTAAAGTTTATTCTAGCGTTTTATTCCCTTGCCAGATGAACTTTTGCAGTTATTTTGTTAAAGTTCTTCAAAAAACTTTTTGGTGTACTTTAATTGGAAAAGCATCTAAATATACCAGAGGAATTTGGAAGAATATGCATTTTAATAGCAGCATCTGCCTAATACTGAAAGTTGCAGTTTTCTCAGGTTTCTAATCCTTCGTTTACTGGTGCATTTAATTTGTCATTTAATGTTTTCTTTAGTGTCTTACAATGTGCTGTCAACCATAATGCCTAAATATTTAACTTTTCTTATCACTTGTAGGTTCCATAACTTCTTCTAGTTCTAATTTTCTGTTTTCCTGTTATATTTTTAGTCATTAATTTGTTTTCTTCCTATTAATTTTTAGTCCTGCTTCTGCCCCCAAACTGTTCTAATTCATTCATCAATTTCTGTCCTCTTTTTATTGGTTCTTCAATTGAAAAAAAAATCATATCATCCGAAATGCTTGCAATTTATATTCTGTTTCTTAATCTTTAATCCTTTGATGTCTGGTTCTAATGTGCATTAATAATGCTTCTTGTGATATATGAGAGCAGGGTGAGAGTGGGCAGCCCTGTCTGACTCCTGTTTCTATTTATTTGTGGGTTATATTCCCATTACAATATTCGCCTGTTGTGTATCATAAATGGTTTGTAATATTTTCCAAATTGGTGCCAAATTCAGATTATAAATTTTTGGGTTAAAAATTTGACCAATTTAAGTTATTGAAGGCCTTCTCGTGGCATCTAAAACATAAGTGCTATTGTTTTTCGGGGGTGGGGCTTCGTAAAATTCTTAAAACATCTAATACTATTCTTAAATTATTCCTTGATTTGTCTGGTTGGGTCAAGAAATCCATTTTGCGTCTTCATGTAAATGTCATTTAATTCTTTTAGTCTCTTGCTAGAAAGAAGTAAATATTTTGTTGAGTCAGTGTTTAGCAAAGATCGGCCAATAATTTTTGTATGTATCAGGGTGTCCGAATCCTCTTTCGGGATCAGTGAAATCAATGTCCCCTCCATGAGCTCCGGTTTTTCAGGATCAGGCTGCCAATAAATGTCATTAAAAACTTCCACGCATAAGAGATCCTTTTTTGTTCTGCTGTGCCTTGTACAGCTCCCCTGGGATCCCAATCTGCATCACGGGGGATTGTTGCTTTTCTGGTTCTCTATTTGCTGGATTTCCAATTCAAACCAAGTAATATCTTTGTTTAATAATTTTTTCCATTTCTTCCCCAATTACTTTATCCTTCATTTCATCTTAATTAGTTTCTATCCTATTCTTTGTTATACTTCTTCCTTTTTATATAACTCTGTTCAAAATATTTATGGGCAATTTCTTTTTTCTGTTCGTAATCCCTTCCTTTCCATCTATTAGTTGATGAAAATCAATCTTTTTTCTTACCTGTTTTTAAGTCTATATGATAGCCATCTCCCTGGACTTGTTGGCATGCTCAAAGTGGAGTTTGTTAGTTGCATTCAGATTTCATAATCATTCTCTCTTTGTTCAATTAATGTAATTTATGTTAGTTATTGTTGTCTGATTTTGCAATCTTGAATACCTTTGGGGTACCTCTGTAATTGAGTTTCTAATTCCTTATTTTTTTGTTGTAATTTGTTTTGCTGGGAGTATTTTTCTTTGTTCCTCTTTGGCTTAATAAGAAGATTGTTTATCCTCTTATTACTACCTTCATTGTATCCCAAATGTTTGTTTCGTAAGTTTCTCCATTATTATTTTTTCTTTAATAAAATAGTTTTATTCCGCCTTGAGTTTGTCAGTATATTCTTTTCTCTTATTAACTGAGTATTTAATGTCCATCTTTCTTGGGTTTTTCCTACCCTTCATAATATTGTGAATTGGATTGTGATCTGCCCATCTCAGTTGGGTAGGGATTTTCAGTCCCTTTAATCTTATTTTGCTGTTGCCCCCATTCATTCCATGGCCATATTCAATTCATGTCCATATCTGATGAGGATTTGAATAGAATGTAAATTGTTTTTTCTCAGGATTTAATCTTCTCCACATAATCAATCAAATTTTAACTCCTTCATCATTTCCATTGCATATTTTGGGAAAAGCTCTCTTTTTTTTCCCCTTTGTTCTTCCCCCATTACTGTGGTCTTTGTTGATAATCAGCAATAAAGAATTAAAGTCCCCTAATAATACAAGTATTTATTTTTTTCAAAATCCTACTATTTTTCCACATAAAGATGCTTAAAAAATACTTTTTGATCTCCATTCAAGGCGTAGATTACAACTAAAGAATTGGGATGGCATTAATCCAGATCTGCAAAACCAGAGTTTCTTCCCTCAGGAATCTGACCATATTAAATTTGCTTTCATAACCCTCTTTAACATACACTGCAATTCTTTTTTTTTCCCTGCATCTGCTGGTGCGGTGAATAGCTTCCCTAATTTCGGGCATTCTAACTATTTTTCATCTGATTTCTTTATATGAGTTTCTTGTAGACATACTATATCAGTATTTTGTTTGATTAATTTGGCTATTTCCTTTTCATTGTCAAGTTTAAACCATTTATATTAATTGATAAATAGTTTCTTTTCTTTTTCCATTTAATTAGTTTCATTATTTAGCTTCTTTGTCTTGTGACTGCTCTGGTCTCTACCTTGTGCCTGAAGATGTGTCCTACTTTCTTCTGTCTCCTGTTGTAATTGAGTATTTTCTTGATTTCCTAAATTACTGTCTCTTTCTTAATGATAGCCTTGATCTTCCTGGGAGTTCATTTCCAGGTCATCCTTACTGCTCTGATCTTCTGCGGCCTACCAACCATTCATCAAATTCCTGGGCCTTTTCCATGGAGTCTACTTTGATTTTCCTCTCATCCCACGAAACTAACATCCACTCTGGGATTAGCTATTTGAATACAATTCTTTTCTGATTTAGGTAAGGCGTTAAAATTTATAGTCTCATCTTTGTTCTCTTGCTTTTCTTGGTATTTGTTTGCGAACCAAGACTTCTTTGCCTTTATACGTGATTGATTCATCTCTTGACATCCTATATATGATGGCCCGGACACTCCTTCTCGCAAATCGTATATGGACTTCCCTTGGGCATTTGTGGCGTCTCGCATAATTAGTGCTAATCCTGTAACTTCCTCAAGATGTCATCTTTATCCTTTTACAATAGTCCAATCAATATTCCTGCCATTAGTTGTTCCAAGTCTTCTTCTTTCTATTCCACTATATTCTGGAATCTCAAATATGTAGCAGCCTTATCCATCTCTAGGTAGACTAGTGAGTTCTCCATTTCTTTACTCACATTTTTAAACTGTCATCTACCCTTTCTAGTTTCCTTTCAGTTAATTCTGTCCTTTTCTCTACCTCTTTTTATTGTTGTTTCACTTTTCTAACTTTGTCCTCTACTTTGGAGATATCTGCTTTCATTTCTGCTTTTAGTTTCCCCATCTTCTCTTTTAATTCATTTATATCTGCTTTTGTCTCATTATGGTTTTTCATCATTGCTTCTTGCAGCTTCATCATAGATTCCTGTAAAGTAAGGCAGAATTGATTGGATGTTGGCATTCGAGGTATTAGCTTTGTTTCTCCACTGGTTAATATTTCTTCAATTGTTTTTTGTGCAGGGCGAAGCTGTTGCCCGACATGGTTGTTAATGTCGGGGTGACCTTTCTTCCAGTTTTCAGAGTTGTAGTTGTAGTGGAAGTCATTTCTTTTAAGATTTGTTTCTGTTGTTGTAATATATTAATTATATTATCACAAATTAAAACATTCGTAATAGAATCTCTATATTAGGATTGACCATTATCGAAGTACTTTATCTATCTGCTGATATCTGTACTCTTTGCCACATTTAGTTGGAGTATAGGTTTTGTAGATAAAAATATTATCACCGTATTATTTTAAATCAAATTCTATATCACATATATAATTTTGTAATGCCTCAATGCTCAGCCTCTATATATAACTTCCGCATATAGAAAAAATATATAAATATTATAACCCAAATCCAACTATTTTTAAATATTATAAATAAATATATGCAATATAACCTTATTTTGAATATTCTTAAACACAAACAGTATTACATTCTTCCCCAACTGAGATAATTAAATGCTTAAGAGTGATTGCACAATGAATTGTAATATTAATACATAAAATCCTTTAAGTTATTAATTAAATAATACTTAATGCTCCTATTATTTTTCCTATATATCTAATCAAAGTATAATTATCACTATTATAAATAAATCAATTAGATCAGTTAATTCAATTATTTAACAATCAATTACAACAATCAATTTTCCTTTCCCAAGGTATACATATTTATGAACATTATAAAGAGAGACTGAAGGAGGATAGTTCATCATAGCGTCGGAGAGTGGGGGAATAAAGAAAAATGAGGAGGTGTATACAGGAAAGAGGGAGTAAAGAAGGGGAAAAAGGAGTTTTAAAGTAAGTTTTTAGCTTTCTGTCTCTAAGTTTTAAGAGCTTACACTCCAAACGCACCGGAAGTGGGGAGTTAAGAAATGCTGAGTAGTGACTGTAATTAGACGGTATCTCCACACATTCGGGAGCTTCCACTTTTACTTTTCGTCTTAGCGTTCCTAAGTTCAATTTTTCTGATTTTCTTCAGATGGAACCACCTCCTTAGTTAAATCAATATACTCCCTGAAGGGCAGGGTTTCATCAGTTATATTGTTACAATAACTTCAGGATTTTTAAATATAGCCTGTGGTGCCACATTGTCTCTGTTCCACTGGCTCCGATCTTCTTCCCGTCTCCGATTTAATAAAGTCTTTCAGAGTAAAAATCAAATGAAATAGTTTGAATCCCCCATACCTTCCGTCACCTTCCAGCCACAAGATTCCCTTCTATTAATATCAGTGTGGTATCTCCTGACCTTGTAAGCTTCCCTATTTACTCGTTATTGTCTTCTATTTTTCTTCTGTCTGCCAAGCCCCTTCACTTTCACTTGCCTCGTGTCTGCTTTTTGGCCACTTCCTTTTAGGGCTCCGGACAGACTCTTGTAGCAGCCTTATAAAAGCCTAATCATTCCAATCATCCTCTCTGCCGCTAATTTTCTCTGCCACACTCTTCACCAATGATCCCAAACTGTCACTCACTCGCTTCTTTACATCAGTGGCACTCTGAACTTTGGAGCCGCCATTGATGAGTGGCTGTTTCTTGCTTGTTGGGCTCTGGAGGGTTCCTCTTCACTGTAGGGGGGTTGCCTTCCCCACACTGCAGCTCGAGTCTCCCCACACCGGCATGAATCTCTCCAGGACTTATGTATCCTCAAAGGATCACACCAACAGCAAAAATAGGTTAACTGAAACCATGGGCGGACTGCTGCACCTCTGCACATCCTTGCCTTACCACTGGAAGTCCATTTCTTTCTATTTATTTCATTTACATGAATCGACACCTGGTTGCCTAAGACAAGCAATAGAACTTTCAGCTCTAAACAATTCAACCAATGCCATTTCACTTCACTCAATCTTGTTCTGAGTCCCTTCAACTAAGATTCTTGCACCACCCAAATGTAGCTTTCCCAATGACTCAATCAATCATGTCCGAGTTATTTTGGCAATATAACTTTTTTAACACATGGACATGGTTTTTAGGTTTCTCAGGCATGGGAAAATGATACTGATTACATTACTGGAGGATTCACTTTCATGTAGAATCCAATCAATGTACATCCTAACAAGCATCTGGGTGTTATCCCTCTACCTTAATTTTGTCACAGATTTTGAGTGCTATACTTTGAAGTTAAGAAATATACATGTGTGATGGGGCTCACACTTTCCCACAATGCAGTCATTTGGAACTGTAAATAATATAGAAAATTAAGTCAAGCTGATTTACATTCTCTCAAGAGTAGGGGTAAGCAACTTGTACTCTTATCAATGGCCTCTGCCTATTTTGCATTCCAAGAATCCAATTAAAGGCTGTTAAATATGGTATCAAATTGCTGAATAACAATAGCATAATCTTCTATTTGATAAAAAAACAAGAAAAACAGTTGCATCAAACCAATTAGTAGCTTTTTGTTCCTATTTTGGTAAACCTCTTTCGCACACCCTTAAAAATAGGACTGGCTTATTCCATCACCTCTGTTACAATCTTGTGGCCTCTTTGTGACAAAAATACTGTAGCCTATCGTTAAGTTCATTTTTTATTTCATTTTTATTTACCACCATAATAGGCTAAGTACTAGAACAGCATGGTGTGAGCTTTTTATACTTCTTTTCCTTCCCTCTTTAACTGCAGGACCCAAGAGTTTTGAAAAACATACAATTATATTTAATTTCATTACTGAGCTAAGTAGTCTGAACCTAATAGACACTAATGACTTCTTTCTGCACTCAAAAGTGCTTACCTCAAACCAATTTAAACAAATAAATATATTTACAAAAATATCCTATTAAGGGGAAAAAAAACACCTTTTTTGTCTCTCAGCCAGACTGTTTTGCAGGCATCAGCAAAAAGGAAACCTTTGTAAAATGTGAATGCCCACAATTATCTGGTCATCATACTTCTTAAATTTGTAATGGGGTGGGTGGGATTAGAAATTATAGCCCTATTAGGAAATAGGGATTTCTTAAATTTGTAATGGGGTGGGTGGGATTAGAAATTATAGCCCTATTAGGAAATAGGGAAATTGGCTCTCTTCAGCAGCAGTTTTTTTAAAAAAACAGACTATCTCTCCTGAAGTGGTAGAAAACCACAACAACAAAGCAGGCAGTGTCAGAGACTCAAAAGAGAGTTCTCTGTTCTGAAGATGCTGTCGGCTCCTATGGAGGATAGAAATGTTAAGTAGGATCAACATATGGCAAGTCACAAAAATTGTCAACTACCTGGGAGAGAAACAATCACTATCCATGTCTTTACTTGTTTGTTTTCATCTGCTGGAATACAGAAATGCATTGTTGATGATAGAAAATAGTTGGTTACTGTTAAAGTCCAGACTGAGCAGTCTCCCAAATCAGTAAACATGTAGTGATTTAATACATGAGGAATCTGCTGGAAATGTTTGCACATCATGCATCTAATACACCACAGACTTCTATTAATTCTTTATAGGAAATGATGACTCACAATATCAAGTTCAACATTGCACAGATACATGGGCAACTATTGAATTTTGTACACATAGCAACCTTCTCCAATGTAATGTTCTCCAGATGTTGGGATTTCAGCTTCCAATCATTCCTGGGGTATATCTGGTAAGTACTAGATTCAAGCATGTGGCATTAAAGTCTAGTTTAAACAAGACCTCTATTAGGAAAAATATGCAGATTTCTAACATTTAGAATTTAGGAATCACCAAATTCCCAAATAATCTGCACTAGTCACTGTGAAAGTAGTATTTAGGTATAAACATGATCTTTCTCAAAATCATATGTAATCAGGAATCAGACAGTATCAAGGATATATCATGGACTCCAGTCGCAAAAGACTGTTCACACAAGGTTAATTTAGGTTTAAATGTAATCTTACTGCAAGGAATTATAAGAAGCTTGTAATAATATCAAGGGAGTTAGGAAAGAAAAATGTCCTTACTTGGACAAACAGAAATTAAATCTTCAGGAGTTCATATGGTCATATTATACTCGAGGTTGTCCTTGATTTATGACCACAGTGGATACCAGTTGTAAGTCATTGCAGTGGTTAAGTTGAGGTACCAAATGTTGAGACTTGATTTTTTAACTGTTTTTATGACAGCTGTAGAGCAAGATAAGTGAATCATGTGATGATTAAATGAATCTAGTACATCCAATCGATTTTTTTTTTTGCCATTTTCTACTGGAAAACAACAAAAATGTTGCAAATTGTGATTATGTGATTGTGGGATGTGCCACAATCTCAAATAGAAGCTGATTATCAAGAGCCTGAAATGCAATCATGGGATTGTAGGGTATACAGTGGCACAGTGGCTACAGGGCTAATTCACTGCTCACTCCAGGAATTTGATTCTGAGTGGCTCAAGATTGACACAGCCTTTCATCTTTCCAAGGTCAGTAAAATAAGGAACCAGATTGTTGGGAGCAATATGCTAACTCTATAAACGGCTTAGAGAAGGCTGTAAAGACTGTGAAGTGGTATGTAAGTCTAAATGCTATTGATAGATGTATGGCAATTTTGAAGATGGGTTGTAACTAGCTTTTGTTACCTTTGTCATAATTTTAAAGAGTTGTTAAGTAGACAGTCATAATCAAGGACTACCTGTAATTTAAAAGCAGGCAGAAAAAAAGAGCGGTTTATAGAAGATACTCCTATTAATAAATACCTGGTATTCCGTTCGGAAATAAGTTGTGCGAGACCGGGTTCCAACAACTACTCTTTTATTTTAACCAGTAAGGCAATGGTAACGGAACAATAGCCCAAGCCGTGGCAGCCCTTCTTATAGCGGCTTGCTCGCGGCTTGTGGCCAATGACAGTACTTTGAGTGTTTCTGCCACCAGGCGGGTCAATCGAATTGGTTCCCTAATAGCCAATTCGAGAACGGCCTTCTCAGCCAATCAGATTAAGGCACTTGGAGCCTACCAAGTTCCATACACAACACCCCTCCCCCCTTGGTTTTGTCCAATACGTGGTCACGTAGTCCCGCAGGTAGGTGGGGCTTTTTCGAGTCCTGGTTGACCTGCGCAGTTCAGCTTCTCGGAATGGTCTTCAAGATGTTCAGATGGGATTGCTTTCTTTCTGTGCCTTCTCCGTGGAACCTCCGTGGAAGGTGAGTCAGCTTGCCGCTTCGCCATCCCGGCCTGAGTTTCTCGGCCTCGTTGAGATGGCTCCACCGCTCCCTCCTGATTTGTCTAGGTTGGTTGAGCTGGCCTGGCTGTCTCCTTCCAGGAAGGCCTCACTTCATTCTCCTACTCCAAGACTTCTCTCTTGGGATTCATCATAATCATGAATGCTCTTTTTGATTTGTTTGAGAATCTTTGTGTAGTGTTTGTTGTCGTGTTATGGGAGGTTTGCCTCCCTTTTTTATTATTTTGTATTCCCCCCCTCCTTGGCTGTTTTAGGTTCATTTATTATTTTTTGGCACTGGTGTGGTGTTGCGTTCTAGGGTGCAAGAACGAAGCTGGTTGATGTGCTGCTTCCATTATCTTCCATTGTCTATACTAGTCAGTAAGACCAGGGGCCTGTGATTTAGGTGATTGTGGTTAGGAGCCATAACGGGTCCCGGTAAGGTTTTTTGCATAAACGGTCGCCTATCTTGAATGCGCGGTATTTGCTGGAGGACTCAGGGGGTTTATCCCCAGGTATAAGTGGGGTGCAGTCTATCGAGGTAGGAACACAATTTCCTACCCATTAAGAGTTCTGCTGGGCTCTTGTTGGTTGTGCTGCTAGGGACAACCAATCTGCTTAAACCATGTTGCATGGTTAATATCAGTTTAGCTTTTCTTGCACGTCCCTTGCGCCATTCTTTCTAGGCCCTCCTTAGTGTACCGAACCATGCATCCAGCCCTGCATTTGCAGCTGGATGAGCCGGCACTGTCAAGGCGTGTCCGATGCCCTGTGCAGCTAAATACTGCTTGAATGCCAATGTGGTAATTGGGGGCCATTGTCTGACACCAATACACCAGGCAGTCCATGCGTGGTGAAAAGTTTCTCGAACTGCTTCATCACTGCCTCGGTGATCGTGGAAGCCATAAGTATGACTTCTAACCAGTTCGAGTAGGCGTGCACGACCATCAAAAAGGTGTTGCCTTTCTTGGCCCAGCAAAGTCAATATGCAGTCTCGGACCATGGCCCCGGGGAGTTTCCCATTCCCTGACTGTGCCTGTGGGGGGGTAGGCCTCGATTGTTGGCAATCATGGCATGTAGCCACCCAAGGTTCAATGTCTTTGTCCAGCCTGGCCACCAGACATCGCTCCTGTCCAGGACTTTCATCTTAATTATGCCGGGTGCCCCTTGTGCAACATGCACAAAAACTTTTTCTGTAGTTTTTTTGGGATTACCACCCTGTCACCCCACAAAATACAACCTTTCTCGATAGACAGTTCAGTTCTGTCGGGTGTGAAATGGCTTAAAAGTCTCGGTTTTGTTTTCGTCCGGCCAGCCCTTGCCTACCCAATGCAGAATGCGAGCTGTCAGCGGGTCTTTTGCAGTGGGCTTTAGCAACATCCCGCTGCGGTTAGTGGCAGATTCGGCCAGGCCTCCAGTTGGAGAGTTGAGATGGTGGGAGCTGGTCCTCTTCTGTGATGGGCAGCGGGAAACGGCACAAAAGCGTCTGCATGGGTGATGGTCTTCCCTGGGCGGTGGATCAGCGTGTAGGTGCAGGCAGCGAGGAATTCTGACCACCTCATCATTCCAGGTGACAGAATGTTCGGGGTCGGTTGTTTCCTGCTAGAATCCCTAACAGGGGTTTGTGATCAGTGATGATCGAAAAAGTTCCGGCGCAAAGGTACTCATGGAATTTTTTGACTCCGGCTATGATTGCGAGGGCTTCTCGGTCGAGTTGACTGAAATTTCTCTCCGATTTGGAAAGCGTTTTTGAATAGAAGGCGACCAGTGCCTCTCTGCCATCTGGTAGCTTGTGGCTCAGGGATGGCACCAATTCCAAAACACGATGCATCACAGGTGACCATCAAAGGCAGGGTATTGCTATACTGGATCAAAATGGTGTTAGACGTTGATAGATCTTTGATACTTTGAAATGCTGCTTGTTCCCAGTAGCCCCATTTCCAGATAGTTTTTTTGTCTAACAACCAATGTAAGAGTTCTGCTACGGTTGCTTTTTGGGGCAGGAACACATTGTAGAAATTTATGAGACCTAGGAATGCTTGTAAGTCAGTTTTGTTTCTAGATCTGGGTGCGTCTTTGATTGCCTTTATCTTTTTTTCGGTGGGGGTATCCCTTGCTCATCTATGAGGTAGCCTAGAAATTCGACCTGGTTGGTGGCTAAGTTACATTTTTCGCGCTTTACTTTAAAGCCTGAGTCTCTGAATCTTCTTAAGACTTCTGTTAATCTACTCTCTAGTTGGGGTTAGCGTTTTTTGCTGACAGTAGAATGTCATCAAAATAAGGGACAACTCCATTGATTCCATTTAAAA
Source organism: Laticauda laticaudata (assembly GCA_004320025.1). NCBI lineage: Eukaryota > Metazoa > Chordata > Lepidosauria > Squamata > Elapidae > Laticauda > Laticauda laticaudata. The sequence continues at coordinate 42,705 of BHFT01044450.1, forward strand.
GGCGGTCCATGAGGCTTTGGAAAATGCCTGAGGCAACGCGAACGCTGAACTGGAGTCAGTTGTACTTGAACGCCCCTCTGTGTGTCACTATAGTCTGTGCCTCTGCGGTAGTGGGGTCAACGGGTAGCTGTTGGTATGCTCGTGCGAGATCAAGCTTCACAAAAAAATTTCCTCCCCCGAGGGAGTGCAATATGTTTGCACTATCGGCACTGGGTATCGTTTTGTTGGAGCGGATGATTTAGGGTTGCTTTAATAGTCTCCACAGATGCGCACTGACCCATCTGGTTTGATGGGATCACGATGGATGTTTCCCCACCTGCATGGTCGATTGGCTTTTTACCCCCTTGAGCTATTAATTTGTTTAGTTGTTCATCAATTTTTGGTTTTAAGGCAAAAGGGACGCGTCTGGTTTTGAGCCCGGATGGGGGCTATTTTCGGGTCTAGGCTAAACGAAATTGGGGTCCCTTGTACATGCCTAGGGTCCCGTCAAATACATCCAGAACTCTTGTAACAGGCTCTCTTTCCCAGTTGGCCATAACGATGCTGTTGATCGGTCATCCCGAATCCCAGAGAGTGTGAACCATTCGATTCCTAGCAAAATAGGGTGATCACGGTCCGATGATGGTCAGGGGCAAAATTTTGGTGCATGATTTTTAATTCGACGAGGAAATGTCCAAGGCCCGCTCCGAGGGATTCCAATTTCCCTGGTAGTCCTTTAAGATCAGTTTTTGTTTTTTTGTTCTTTTTGTTTGATGTTGGTATCAGGCATCGGATGGTGTTCCAAGTAACATGGATAAAAGGATCCGGAGTTGACTTCCATCTCACAGGGCTTCCCTTCGATGTTCACCTCTATCCAAACTTTTCCACGTTTGCTGTCTGGCATTTCCGATTGTTACCGTCTGTCTGGTGCGTTTCTTCTCTGTTGCTCGTTCTTTTACTTCTAGTATCTCAGTTCCATCTGCTTCCAGCTTGTCCTCTCTTCAATTCGGGGGGGGGGGGGTTTGCTGCCGCCTGTTTTAGGACTATAGCTCTTTTTGTTTTGGCAGACCCTTTTGATCTGCCCTCGTTACTTACAAGCTCTGCAGATTGCGTCTAGGAACCTGCATTCAGATCGTGGGTGGTTGCCTCCGCATCCAGCACATTGGAATTCCCGCCTGCTTCTTCTTTTTTACCGCCATTTCTTGTCTGATTGAAGTCTATGGACATCTTCGTTGTCGTCATCAGTGTCGCTCGGGGAATCGAGATCTTTATAGTGGGCGGTCACTGTGGGCTGTTTCTTGCTTCCCTCAACCTTCTTTTCTCTTATTAGAAAGCGATCCATATACGACTCCCAATCCTCCTCATCAGGGTTGAATGGTGCAGGCGGTGCGTTGTTACCAGCCATCCCTTTTGCTCAGTTCTGATTGCCGCGTGCTTCGGTCTCGCTCTTCTACAATGATCCCATCCTCGTCACCAGTGTTCCATTTGGAAATAAGTTGCGCGAAACCGGCTTACAACAACAACTCTTTTATTTTAACAAGTAAGGCAATGGTAACGGAACAATAGCCTAAGCCGCGGCAGCTCTTCTTACAGCAGCTTGCTCGCGGCTTATGGCCAATGACAGTACTTTGAGTGTTCCCGCCGGCAGGCAGGCCAATCGGATTGGTTCCCTAATAGCTCTTCTCCCAAAGTTGTCGGGTCACCCTGTGCTGTTCCCACCTTCTCTCCTCTCTCCATGCTCAGGGATCATTAGGGGGCGGTCCTTGCTCATTGCCTGAGCCCCATCACTTTTCATTTCCACTGCTTGCCTTCTCTCAGTCATTGTGATGACCCGGGGCATGGCACAAAAGCAACAAAATCACAAAAATAGGTAAAGTCCCTTTAATACCGCCAACCTGGCCCCCAATGTCCAGTTATCATTGGCTGGAGAAAAAACTCTCCCAAGAACAGTTTTTAAAGGGAAGAAATTCTGTCCGAACCCAAAGTACATATAAATTATAAATAAAAACCAACACAAACCACGTTGCAGCAATTAACAAGACAGAGCAGGATAAGGAATTGAAGACTTCAAAAGATAACGAGACACACACAGTTGGGAGGACTCAGAACTCATGTAAAACTTGACAAACCAAAATAATTCACACTTTGCTTCCAGCAAGGAGCTATGTGCAAACACTCTCTTTACTCTGTTTTCCCAGCTGCAGCTAATGAAGGGAATTAGGATCTTTTTCTCCCCCCGTAACTCACATTGTTCCCTTATCTGTTCCTCCCTGCATGCCATAGGATGAAGAGTGGGGGGGCTGGGTCTTCCTTTGAATGCCCAGCCAGACTGTGCTCTTCCCCAGTTTCCTCCACAGCCACTGGAGCCACACTCCCTGTCAGCTGTTCCACTTCTCCCTCGGAATCAGATTCCAACAGGGGCATGACAGTCAACCTGTCCTGTTCCACCCTGCTAGCAAGCTGTCCCAATCCTGACAGGCCCTGGGCTGCCTTGTCCTGCTCCTCCCCACATTCTTCCGAAGTTCCCCCCCTCCATCTCTATTGGCTCCAGCTCTGGCTCGCCCTCCTCCACAGATTCAGGCTCCAACAGGGGCATGACAAATACTCCTATTAATGCATTGCTTTGTTTGATTTGGTTTCTTAGTATAGTTTAGTATAACAGCAGCTGCATTTAGACCAGAACAATTCTATTCACCATATAAGCATTACTCTGTAGCATTTTACTAATTGTAATGACAGGGAAAGTGCTGGGAGACTATCATCAAAGGCCTAGCTTTATACTTGTTTACTTCCATGTCAGCTAGATGGTTTGCTTCAAATAACTATGCTGGAAACCCAGAGTTTATTTTTCACATCCATCTCTACAGCAACGAGGACAGAAGAGGAAATAAGCTGCTTCTTTGTTTTAAGAAATCTCAGAAATAAACAAACAAAATATGGATTCATGCTTGTGTTTGGCTGGAGAAAAACAAATGATTAAATATAACAGTGAATGACTAAGTATTGTCTGAAGAGAATATGAGAAAAAAAATTACAGACGCTCTGACGCTCAGCCAGGGAATTCTTTAATTTAGCTGGGTAACTCATCCTCAGAGGATACCTTATGCAAAATTCCAATTATCTCACAAGTTCTTTTTCTGCTTTTTCTAATTTCTTTTATATTAAAAAAAACACGCAATTCCAAATATTTACCTCTAGCTGCCACCAATAATTCTCATCAGTAGTTTATTATACTATCATTATTGTAAACTTCTGAATTTACATAGAATTCCAGTAAAAGTAGTATATATGTTTTTAGATAATAATCTTGTTTGGGATCTTCTTTTAAATAAACAACAGCAAATCAATGTCTGATCTAGATCAGGACCACAAATGATCATTCCTGTGTTATTTTCCTATGAAATATATATTCCCTTTCCCCAATAAAATTTGCTATCAATTTTGAGATTTTCTCAGTCATAAACTGATCTTGAATGATGTGGAAAAATATATTTTAGAAACAACTGTAATTTAAATCCCATAAACATTTACTAAGACTCCCTGAATTTATCAAGACATTTTACTAAATATTTTATGGAGGAATTTTCCACTAGAAATATTCATTTTGAAAAATCTCATACCTTAGACCTGAGCCCTCCAGATTAAAAAACAGTCACTTTTGTGTGAGCAAAAACATCAGAAAAGGTTTTTCATTTTTTAAAAAAAGAAAATGATACTATTTCCAACTGTGAAGTATTGATTTTGAAGAGGTTTACAGAATATTAGTGAAAAAAAGGTTATTTCTCTCCTCCTCTGTGAGAGAGGAAAATTACCAGTGATTGTGTGCCAGTTTTAATAGCAGCCCAAATTATTAGACTGCACAGAACTCAAATAAAATAATATAAATCATATGAACAATAACAGGTAGTTTCAGAATCAGACTGGAAATAAAGTAAAATAATTTGTTGCATCGACTGTGACCTAAGCTGAGTCTGAATGGTTTAATATTCCATTTATTTATTTAGCAAACTTATATTGTGGCTATAGTCAAATGTCATGGTTCTGTCTAAACATGGTTCTCAGAAAGAATGAAATGCTGCAACTGCCCACAAAGGGAGTCCTTCAGTTAAGACTGCAATGTGATATATATTGGCCATATAGCTAACTTTTGTATCTTGCAGAATTGTCACCAATTGCCTGAACATGTAAGAGCAAAATGTTTGGAACAGCAAAAGAGAGACAATCGTTCTCTTTTCAGAAGCAATCAATATCCACATTGGAAAGTGATACCACGGCTACCATCAGTTTTACCACAAACTGTCCGCTAATGTAGACTAGGTGAATCAACAATGGAAAAAGTAAAGTTTAATATTAGGAACACATCTGCAGCGATCTATATCCTCTTAAGGTATGATGTCTATTTTGTGGCCGTTGAACTTACAATGAGGCAACGTGACAAAAAAATCCTCTGGAATTGTCTTATTATAAGGGAGATGTGATGAAATGTTTTTTTGGCTGTTAAAGAATGAGCTGCAGCGAAACCACTTTTCTCATCTATTTCATGATTCATGCAGAGAGCTATTCATATTTTCTAATGCATTTCAAGTTGAGAAACATCTTTCTTCACGTTGAAGTTTGGTGTTAAGCATTATGAAAATGCTACTCCAGCCCGATTGAAAAACAATGTTGATTTTACTCCTTTGTTCCCTGATCCACAATCATTTTGCTTTGAATGCCAAAGAATTATAAATGGAGCCCTATGTCTGTGGATTTGGGAGACATATCTTGGCTTTTCAATATGCAGCACTCCATCTGTTTAATGGTCATTCTATTGGGTATTTGTATAGCACTTCAGTTTGTCAAATGATTTATAGCGTCAGACATAACATCTGCATGTAGCTGAAACATTATAGCTTCACTAAAGACATCAATGGCTGTGTGTTGGTTCTTTTCCAAGTTTCTACCACTGGATAAGTTCATCAAAAAGAATTTGACCTCTTGTTCTGAATTTTAAAATAGTAAGCTACACAGACATTAACTATATGTATTTATATCTGTACAGGTAGTCCTCGACTTATGACAGTTCATTCAGAACTGTTTCAAGTTACAACAGCACCGGAAGAAATGACTTATGAACATTTTTCATTAGATCCAAATTCACATAATTATGATGGTTACATTGTCCCAGGGTCATGGGAGTATCTTCTGTCAAGCAAAATCCATGGGGAAAGCCGATTCACTTAACCACAGTGTTACCGATTTCACCACTGCAGTGATTCACTTAACAATGATGGCAAGAGAGGTCATAAAATGCAGCAAAATTCACTTAACAACCATCTCACTTAATAACAAAAATTTTGGGCTCAATTGTGGTCGTAAGTTGAGGGGTCCTTTTATACTTCCCTTTTTTCAAAAGTCCAGAGAGATATCTTATTGGTAGCTCTTGACTTAGAAGCATTGGTTTAGTGACTACTCGAAATTACAATGACATTGAAAAAGTGATTTACGACCAGTCCTCACCCTATGACCACTGCAACATCCCCATGATCATGTGAGCAAATTTTATGTGCTTGGCCACTGGTATGTAGTTACGATAGTTGTGGCATCAGGGGCCATGCGATTGCCATTTGTCACCTTCCCTGTGATCTTCTGACATGCAAAGACAATGGGTGAAGTCAGAATTGCTTAATGATAGCTAAAGTCACTTAACAACTGCAATGATTTGCTTAACAGCCATGGCAAAAATGCTGTAAAATCAAGTGTAACTCACTGCTTAGCAATGAAATTTCTGGACCCAATTTAGTTGTAAGTTGATGACTACTTGTATGTATATTTCTCTCTTCATATTTGCATCAGACAGAGAAAATATGTTAAAATAACAGCAAATGGTCAAATAACTCTCAAATGAGCATTGCAACTGAAAGGGACTGAATCAGAATCAGAAAAGGGAGCTTGGAGATCTTCTAGTCCAGCCCCTGCTCAAGCAGGAGTTCCTATAATATATGATGACCCGGAGCATGGCACAAAGGCAACACAGTCAGATAATCAGTAGGAGTCCCTTTATTAGCTCCAACTTTGCCCCCCAATGTCCTGGTTACCTTCTGGCTGGAGAAAAACTCTCCCAGGAACAGCCTTTGGCTGCAGTGAATCAAGTTCAAAACGTGGTCAACAAAAACTGTAACTATAAGTCCAAACAACACAAAGTTTCTCTCTTCTCCGTTCCTCCCTGCATGCCCTAGGATGAAGAGGAGATGGCCCTGGGTTTTCCTTTAAACTCCCTCTCCCTTGTTCTACCTCCCCCCTGCTCTGCCCAGCCAGACTTTTCCCTTCCCCAGTTTTCTCCACACCAAAGGTGCCACACTCCTACTCCTCCTCTGATTCAGACTCCGACAGGGGTATGACATACTATTTCAGACAAGCGGCTGTCCGGTCTCTTTTTAAAACCCTCCAGCGATGAAGCACCCACAACGTCTGAAGGCAAACTGTTCCATTGGTTAATTGTCCTCACTGTTGGGAAGTTTCTCCTTAATTCCAAGTTGCTTCTTTCCTTGATTAGTTTCCATCCATTGTTTCTTATCCTGCCCTCAGGTGCCTTAGAAAACAAACTGACCTCTTCTTTTTTGTGGCAGACTTTCAAATACTGGAATACTGCTATCATGTCTCCTGATCTCTTGACATCCAACATTTTTTCTTCAACCAGAGGTATTAAAAAATACCACTCCAATAATCGTGTGAATGTTATACGTCACAGTCCCAATATATCAGGAAGGCATAGATTCTGAAAGGCTCCAAGAGATGGACCTGAAGATAGGTTCAATGTAAGATTTTTTCAGTGATTCTTTTGTTTGTTTGTTGAGATTAATGAATATTGTTGGGTGCCTGGGGTTATGGCTAATTAATGTATGTTATCAACTCCACAGTAAACCATTTAAATATGGTGAATTATCTCTCCCCAATGTAATGCATAGGAAATTGAGCTATAAGATTATAAATTAGTTCTGGATATTCTATCAGACTGCAATCTAACAATGGTGCAAATTACACAAAATATCAAATCTGTACATATATAATAGCATCTGTACTTCAAAAAATATGTCAATGTGTATTTCTTTAAATGTCTTTCAAAAGACATTTAAAAGTCAATCAATCATCAATCAATCAATCAACCAATCTTTTCTCCATTTATATTTTTAGCTCCCTCTTTAATCCTGAATAATGTAGGTGGAAGATTTAGCATTTTGAATTTAATATGACAGCTAAACATCTGTGAAGTGAAAAACTGCTGTCACGTATTAGATATTGAGGTAATTCTGATATTTTATGGCAATGATTATTATTTTAGAACTTATACAATATTGTCTGTATGCACATTGTGATATTCCCTTTTGGGGAAAATATTATGGAAAGTACAATAAAATATGAAATAAGATAAATCCAGGGTCTGCTGTGTATCACCTGAGTTTTTAGATAAGAACATAACACTATTTGTATCTAAAAGTACATATAATCATACCTCTAACAACACTAAAAACATACTTTACATATTGATCTGTAAATATCTTCAACAACACACATCCTTGTTTAATTTTATGCTGAAGGCTGAATTATTGACATTCTGTTTATTCTTATGTGTTTTACATTATTCATTCACTGTTCTCATGAAGATTTAGCAACCAGGTTTTAAATCCATGTTTGATATTCTACGGTTCAGACCTATTCAATTAATCAAAGGTATTCTCTTAAACAACAAATGTACAACTAACTTTCTTACCTACACTAATTTCTCAGTGATCTGATAAAAGTACAAAAATCTCTTCATCATATCATTTTTTTTTATCCAAAGTGTTTTTCCCAAAAGGCAGCTGGACTTTCTTGGTCATTTTCTTTGGAGGGATTTTGTTTTTCATCCAAAATAACTTCTTCAATCCCTAGTTAAATCTATTAGAACTGTTCAGTTAGAACTGGAGCAACTTCAAGCTAAACCTTTTCAAAGAAAACCTCTCAAGAAAGACTAATTGCCTTTTTGAAAAATCACCTTTAGGACAACTATGATACATAGACAGATTACTCTTTTTCACGTAAAGTCACTCTGTCCTTTAGAAATCAGACATACAATATCTTTCAATGGGAAATATGTATTCCAATAATATGATAAAAATGAAAATGAAACACTATAGAATATTTAATTCCAAAATAATAATGTTAAGAGCTATCTTGCCTTTCATTCACAAGCTCAAGGTAGCATATATCCTCATATTTTTCTTCTAACAACAGCGTCTATCTTATTCTCTTCATACCAACAGCCCTCAGTAACAGCTTAGCCTAAGAGACCATCTGACCCAGGTCTCCTAGTGATCTTCTGTGACTGAGAATGAACTTGAACCCTATAGATCTCCTACAGCCAGAATAACATCTTAATCGCTATACCACATTTTGAAGGTTCAACATGAATTATTGTACAAGGCTTTTCATTTATGGATTATACAGGTATTATTCAACTTATGACCACAACTGGGTTTGGAATTTTGGTTACGAACCAACGCAGTCATTAAGCAAGTCATCACATGACCAGATCCTATTTTTTTGATCATTTCTATCATTAAAAAATCACAAATAGGAATCATGTGGCCTTAAGGACCTTTGTAAAAGGAAACCAATTGTTCAGCTTCCAAATCACAATCATCTGATCCCAGAGTTTGGTGAAATGGTTGAAACTTGTTGCAAACTGTAACTCTTTTAAGTCACTTTTTTCAGTACATCAAATGAATGGTCTTAAATTGAGGACTATTATAATCTAAGTGCATTGTCAGAGCCAAGAGAAACTAAGGGAACATACAAAAGTCTATGTCTCTTATGTCATCATCAGCCTCCTTCTTTTCCTTTGACATTAAGAAGTTCTACAGGAAGAAAAGTACAGCAAGCACAATACAATGAATATTAATAATAGGGAATAAGTACAGAATCAATCTATTATCCCTTTGAAACTCCAATTAACGGGTTTGGGAGATTAAAATGAAAGCTTTAATTATTTCAAAAGCATCACTATCATAAAACATTATTCAGTAGGGCATTTTACTTCTTGTTGCTGAAATAACAACATAAACTTCACTTCACTTAGGCCTACAGGGAGAAGAAGTGCACCAGAGCATTTGCCAATTTCTGAACTTCAGCTGGTTCTAAATTACAGGATTTCAAAGCAATTTTAAATTATGTAGCAAGACCTCTTCTCTTTAGAGATCAAGTGACCATGAATAAAGAATTTGGAGCAGCGAATTTGTTGCCGCAGTATACAAGCTACAAACTTTATACCAGCTCTAAAATTGTGCCCTCAAGACTTAATGTAATTGAAGACCTAACAAATATAATTGCAGGATTTATTCCTGGAAATCACAAACAATAAGGAGGCCACACATAAGGATTTTGTTATCTTAAAAGATCTGATGCACATTAACATTTGCAAGATCTGATACCAGTGTTGCTGATTCAGAAAGAAAAAATGTTTTAGTACAATAAAATAGTGCATTAAGAGAAGTGATCATTGTCCAACAACTCCTAGTCTAGTTCAGAAATTTCTTTTCTAGTAAGACTTGTAAAATCAATTATTGCTAAATAGGAAACAATAAAACCAATAGCATATACTTATGTAGTGAAGCAAAATAGATTAAAACCAGGCAGGAAATGATTATGTAGGAAAATCTTCTTCTAGCTTTATAAAATGATGCTTTACTGAAATAATTAGAATGTCTATAAATCTCACTTCAAAGACCAGAAGAATGTTTTAATACTTTTTATTAGGATCAAAGTTAATCTTGTATATGTACATTATCAATAAGCCCAGATGAAATTTAAAAATAGTAGTAGTGTGTACACTGCTCAAAAAAATAAAGGGAACATTTAAACAACACAATGTAAAGGCTAGGTCACATCGGCCGATGGATGCAAAACATATGTAAAAAGGACACAGCGGATGAGCAAATTTTCCATCCGTTGTTATAGCTCTCACCCATAAGTGCCCTAAAATTTGCATAAACAGCAGCGGAACAACGGAAAGGAACGGACGGGAGAGGATGTAGCCAGGATGTTAAGCGGAATACTCAACAGAGCCTAGCGATGGAAGCGAATGGAAAAACGGTATGGCACGTCCGCAGGGCATTCCGGGGGAGAACACTGAAACGGACTGCGCAGCGGAAGGAACGGATTGCAGGCGGATGCCTAGTGGATTTTACGCGGATGCATCACAGAAGCCTAGCGGATGCCTAGTTGAGGATGGACAGTGTTCACCTGCGCATGCGGGGAGGATTGCATTGTTGCAGCCGCGGATAATAAATAGGCATTGCAATGTTCGCAGGGCAGGTCACCATTGGTCAGTAGGAAAAGACCTGCTGTCAGACACGATTTCAGCCAACAACCATGGGGAAGAAAAGGAAGCCTTTGCCTATTCCTGCCAGCCTCGGCAAGAGCGCACAGGACTCATACACCCTGGCACTGATTCTGCTTCTTGGGGCTTCTGCTGCTGGTGATGACTCTGCTGCTGCTGGGGTTCTGCTGGGGCTGCTCCTGGTGCTTGAGGTGTTCTGCTGGTGCTGCTCCTGTGCTGGGCGCTTCTGCTGGTGCTTACTCTGAGCTGGTGCTGCTCTTGGTGCTGGGCCTTCTGCTGGCTCGCTGACTCTGCTGAGTGCTGCTGTTTAGTTCTGCTGGTGGCTGCTGTTAGTCCTGCTGGTGCTGCTGCTGCTACGGCTACTGCTGGTCCTGCTGGTGCTGGTGGTGTGGTGGACGCAGCCCTAAACCTCAAAGCCTACTGATGAAGGGACCAGAAGGCCCTGCCAGAGGGAGGAAAGAGGGCAATCGCGAGATACAAGGGGGACAGGAGACAGTACTCTCGGTCCATTGCAGAGGAACATGAGGAGAAGGTGCTCGAATGGCTGAGGAGAGAAACGGTACCTTGAGGAGAGAGACACAGGCTCTAATCCGAGACATCAAAGCGGAAACAGGCGGCTTGGAGAGAGGAAGTAGATGAGCCTGGGCTACACGTTTCGGATATGTCCTCCTCGGGTGTGGACAGCACATGCCACACACACTGCGCTACAACGCGACATGACACCTCAAGAAGTCTGGCCAGGCCATGTCAAGCTCACTGATAGGGAGACCTTTACGTGATGACCAAGTGCAGCTCTTGGAGCGGTGAGATCCACCACCGAGGGAGCAGCCCGTCTGTCTACGCCTCTCAATATACAGAGACCACAGAGAGCCAGTCCTCGTTCTGGCCAACGAGCTCAGCTCTGTGTCCAGGCAGGTATCTGTGGAGCACCTCACCACCAAATGGAGACCCCCCCGCAGCTAGACTTCCTGGTGGATAGCACATGGAGCACACAACACCTATCAGTTGGAGCAAGAAGAAGCCATGCACCAAGGACACACATACCACACCCAGCTCCACTCCACCAGAAAGCAAGGAAGAGCACAGACACACAGAGGCGACAGAGGCCACACTGTCCTCTTGGAGCTCAGGGACACTATCAACAACAGAAGTCGATCGATACATACTCATACTCAACTGGTTTAAACATCACCGACATACCATCCCTTAACAGAAAGCCCCTTCCTCACCTACGTCAAAGCCAAGACTCTCATGGAAATGCCCGAATCCCAGTACCAGGTGATCAAGGAAAGGATCACAGGTCTTCTGCCCCACCCTCCAGGTTCAGCTGAACCTGCTCTGACCCACCTCCATGTCTGCTCCTCCCCCAGGTATGTCACAGCCCTTCATGCTTTCCACAGCCCCTCCCTACCAAGGCTACGCTAACCAGGAGTTCCAGCAGCACAGGCAGCCCTTCCCTAGTCCAGGCAAGGGACATCGAGACACACACAGGGCATGAGCACTGATGCGACCAAAGACGCCACAGATCGCCACTGACGCCGTTCCCTCACTCACTGCAGACCAGACAGCCCCATCCATTTCTTTCCATCACCCCACAGCCAGCTGGCCTGCCAGAACAACTGTCATCGGTCTTGGGGTGCACTCACCTCATGTCATGGAGGAAGGGGCTTCTTCAACATCTACGGGACTGAGCAGCCGTCTCTGAGAGCTTCTCCACACAGCATCCCTGTTCTCTCTTCGGGCCAGGTCACCCCAATAGGGCGCTCTCAGACCAGCATTCAGCCACGTCCACCTCCACAGCACTGACCCTTCACACCTGAGACATGAGCATGCCTCAAGAGTGAGTGAAAACAGTGCCAGAGAACTGGTTGTTTACATGTTTGACTTTTATCTTTGCTTGGGAACTTTTACTTGGGTCATTTTGCTTTTTTACGTGTTGTTATAATGAAGGTTATCTTGCTTCACACAACTTGGTTCATTCTTTGTATAAATAAAGTCTTGGTGGAAACTTTTTAGAAATAGTTTAAGGCCTTGTATGCTTGTGGGATGGGTAAGGATGCGTGGGATGGGCAGGGATAGCCTGTGGGAGTGGTAATAGCTGTGGGAATGGGTAAGGAGTAGCAGTGGGATGGGCTAGGGAAGCCCGTGGGATGGGTAATGCTATGGGATGGGTAATATGCTGTGGGATACGGAGTAAACCTCCAGTGCAAGCTAGTGGGACTCGGTATGGTACAGCCCTCTCGATAAGCCACAGCCTATGGCCTTTTATTATCAAACAATTTAAATCATCATCCAACACATTTCACATAAACACAACTTCTTTATTAATGCCCTGTCATTGTAGGGCCAACTGCAACATACCATGGCACAATCTATCAGTTGAGATGAGTACAGGCGAAGGAAGCATCCATTTAAGCATACTATCATCCTGTTTGCCTCCACTGCTCCAGGCTGGGGGGCACCAGTGTTTAGGAGTGTTGGCTGCTTCCTTCCTTCAATAGTGAATCTCTGTTGGGGCTCTTGGCACACTTCACATGTAATGTAATCAGGTTTAACTCCCTTGCACTGCCATTACTCAGGCTCATGTCCCCTTGCCTTTTGGCGTCACGAGCTGTTCTGGCAACACTGGGTAGTCGGGTGGCGCATGAGATGTGCCAAGGATGCAGCAAGCTTCCACGATGTTCCTCACGGTCTGTGGCGCATGCTGCATGGTGGTGAGAAGTACTGGAACCTGTTTGCCAGGATGACAAAGGGTTCTCCATCACCCGCCTTGCCCTGGAAGCCTGTAGTTGAAGATCCATGTCTATTTCAACAGGGTGAGCATCTGGAAGTGTAGGGCTTCATGAAGGTAGGTTTCTGAGGGAGAAGGCGTCAATCCCCACGATGAAGTAGGCACATCTTGTGTGTCTGGGCAGGGGTTGGATCTGGGAAGCCCAATGATGACGTTGCATTCCAGCCCTCCTTGAGAGTTCATGAGCGTGTATATGTGGCAAAATCTGAAGCTGACCCGTTCACTGAAACATCGATGTACAGAACTGTAAGTCAGCATCGCACGCATGGCAAGAGGATGATACTGAAGAAGTTCTGAGTTGAAATAGTGGACCCTGAAGTGGCTGAAGCTTTGCAGGCCACGTGGCTACATCTTCGACCCACCCTTCTTGGAGCCTCTTTATTCCTTGCGATAGCGAGGTGAAAGAGCCTGTAGAGGGCTTGTCGCAGCTGTTGTAGATGATCGGGCGCTACAAGGAGTATGCGACGATCCATTGGTGAGATGACTGGATGCTGTGGAAGAGCAAGAGAAGAGTAAGGCTGAAGGCTCTGCACACCAGGCGCTGGTGAACAGTGAGAGTCGCAGGTGATTTCCTCCCTTTTTAATTGGAAATATAGGTTTTCTGCTAGGTTGTCTCCGCATCCCTCTTGACATCCTTAAATATCCGCAGATACGTTCCGCTTATACAAACGTTTTTTCGCGTTTTAATGCTATTATATCTCCGAGTGCATCCGCTTTCAATGCAACTTTCTACGTCCGTAGGCTACTAACACATGTGTTGTCAGTTCCGCGTCTGTTTCGCTTCCTCCGCTGTGTCGTTTTCCACTGGGATGGAGTCTGCACAAGATGTCGCAGCGGTAATGCCTACTTGGATATTGCGGACAGTAACGGAGATACGGACATATAACGGAGTGTTCCCGTATGCGTCAGTGATGCAGAACGGACGCGTTGGGATGACTTCATCCGCTCACCAAAAGTTTTGTGGCAGCCTGAAACTTTTTGAGTGGATGAACATCTCAGTAGGATGCTGACGGAGTGAAGAGTATGGAAAATATGCAGTGAGTACCAATGGATGCATCGCGTTAACCAATGGATGGCAAGCATGTTTTCTTCCGTTTTAGCATACTCTTTTCATCCGTTGGTGCAGTGTGCATGGAGTTAAGCTCCAGTATTCCATCTCGGAAAGAAGCGTGCAAGACCAGGTTCCATACAACATCTTTTTTTTAAAACATGGCTTAGCAATGTAACCGGAAGAACTGCCGCCAGACCGGCGAGCCCTTATTATAAGTAGCTGCCATCAGCTTGTGCCAATGACATACTTTAATTGTTTCACCATTTGGTGGGCTCTAATCGGATTGGTTCTTAATTAGCATCAGAGAATCGGCCTTTTCAGCCAATCAGAATAGCAATTGGAGCCTGCAAGTTCCACATACACCCTGCGCCCTCTGTTTACTCACCATGTGTCAACGTAGTCCGCAGGTAGGTGGCGGCTGTTTTGAGGTACCTGGTATGCCTGAGCAAGGCTCCAGTATGGCGTGGATCTTAGAGAGAAGTTTCCAGTGACCGGGATCACTGTCTTCTGTTCTGCTTCCACTGAAACCTCCTGGAAGGTGACATCCAGCGCTTGCCGCTCCGCCTCGAGTCTTTCCGGCCGGTTGAAGATGGCTCAACTAAGTATACGACTAGATTACACTCCGGATTGATCAGTATGTATAAAAAACGAAACTCAACTCAAACTTCGAAGCCATCCAAGATTCCAAGAAAAAATCGCTGGACATTTCATTTGGGGTTATAACTAACTGAGTGCTCTTTTTGATACTTGTTTTGAATAGTTTATTGTCAGTGTTGTTGTTTGTGTTAGGGAGGTTCATACTAGCCTCCTTTTTATTAGTTTCATTTTCTATTCCCCTCTCGCTGTTTTTGGGTTGGTCTGTATTTCTGTTGCTCCTGGTGTGTTTTTTGCATACTGAAGTTGTAGTAACGAAGCTGGTCAATGTGCCACTTCTCATGTCTCGATTCCAGTCGTCTAGTGAGTAGTTGGAAAGACCAGGGCTGTAATTTGGGTGATCGTGACTGGAAGCAGCACAACGGGTCCCTGTAATGGAGTTGTTTCATTGCATAGAGCCAAGGTCGCCAAATGTTCACAAATGATGGTTGGTATTGTGCCTTCGTAGGACGATCGGGGGGGGTTGTCCAGGTGTAAGTGGAGTGCAGATTTGTCTAGGTACGGAATTGCAATTTGTCTACGCCATTAGGAGATTCGCTAGGCTTGTTGGTTGTCGCTGCTAGGGGTTAAATGCCTTAGGTTAGCTAGTCAGTTTAGTTGTTCTTGCACATCCCCCCCTTGTCATAGTCTCTCAGGCTCCTCCTTAGTAGTACAAACCATGCATTCGCCTGCCATTTAGCAGCTGGATGCGCGGCAGACTGAAACGCCATGTCTCGGATACTGCGGTAGGAACCCAGATACTGTTCTGCACCCATGCTAAGCATGTAAACTGGGGCCCATTTATCCGACAGCGCCAGCACATCAGGCAGTCAAATGTCGTGCGAAAAGTTTGGTCTAGCTGTTTCATCTGACCGTGTAGTTGTGGAAAGCATGCAGGATGAACTTTGAAGCCAGTCGAGTGGCATCGCACAACTATTAGAAGGTTGGTTGCTCTTTTTTCGGCCAGCAAAGTCATATGTGTCTAGGAATCGGTGCCGGGCCGAGCTCCCTTCCACTTCCTGATGGTGATGTGTTGGGGGTACGGCCTCGATTTCTGACGCTCATGGCACCGGCTCGCCACCTCATCGTTCAAGTGTCCTTGTCCAGCCCAGCCACAGAACGTAACTCTGGACAGGGCTTTCACTTTTGGGAATATGCCGGTGGCCCTCGTGAACATGCACAGAACATTCATTCCTGGAGACTATTGTTATACCATCCTTCACCCACGTAATATGCACACCTTTTCTATAGACAGTTTGGTCTGTCTGGGTGCGAAATGGCTTAAAGTCTCAGTTTTTGTTCTCCTCAAGCCAACCCTTACTCCCATTCAATATGCGTGCTGTCAAAGGGTCTTTGTGGTGGTTCTCACGACGTCCGCATGTGGTTTAGACGGCCTTCAGGGCAGGGTCTCTAATTGAAGTGTGGAGATGTTAGAGTGCGATCTCTTCCTGTAGGGCACGGGCAAACGGCTCAAGGGTGGTCGGCACTGGGTGATGGCTTTTCTGGGGCGAAAATCATGCGTGTTGGGAGTAGGCAGCGAGGAATTCTAGACCACCTCGTTCATTTTAGGTGACAGATATGTGTTGGGGTTGGCTTGTTACCGCAGATTCCAATAAAGTGGCTTGTGATCAGTGATTGATTGAAAAAGTTCTACAGGCGACTGGGCATGTAAAGTTATTCATGGACAATCTTTTGACTCCGGCTATGATTGGAGGCCATTCTCTATCTCGGTGCGTCTGTATTGCTTCTGGACTTGGAAAGTGTCTTTGGATAAAAAGCGACCGTGGATGCCTCTCTGTTTCCGTCTGGGTACCTGTGGCTTAGGATGGCGCCAGGATCCCAGAAAGGCGATGCTAGTCCAGGTGACTAAAGACAGAGGTAATTGCTAGCTAGACTTCAAAGCGTGTTAGAGTTTAACTAGGGTCTTGATACCTCTGAAATGCTGCCTTGTTTCCGGTGGCCCCATGTCCAGCAGTGTTTTTGTCTTATTCTATCAGCCGAGTGCTAGGGGTTCTGCTATGGTTGCCTATGGGCAGGAACACATTGTAAAAATTTTATGCAGACCTAGGAATGTTTGAAGGTCAATTATTTGTTCCTACGGTCTAAGATGCGTCTTTGATTGCCTGATCTTTTGTTTGGTGGGGTGTATGCCTTGTTATCCTATTAAATAGCCCAAAATTCGGACCTGGTTGGTGGCTAGATAATTTTTCCATTTTTAGCTTGAGGCTGCATCTTCTAATACTTTCGTTTAAGATTCATTTAATCTACTCTCTAGTTGGTTAGCGTTTTTGCTGACACAGAACGAATCAAAATAAGGGATGACTCCTTGATTCCTTGATTTAACAGGCGTCTCCATAGAGGCTTTAGGGAAACGCCTGGAATGCTAATGACGAACGCTAAATGACGAACGATGGTTACACTTGATATGGCGCTGCTATGTGCCACAATAGTCTGTGCTCTGCGGTAACTGGAGTTCAACGGGTAGTTGTGTATGTCTTGTGCGAGATTCAAGCTTTGGCAAAAAATTTTCTCCTCCCAAGTGAGTGGCAGTAAATGTCTGCACTACGGTTAGCGGGTATGTGCCTGTTGTTGGAGCGATTGTTTTAGGGTTGCCTTTAGTCTCCGCAGGGTGCGCACTGACCGCATCTGTAGTTTTAGACAGGAGTCTGATGGGTGTTTCCACCTGGCATGGCTCGATTGTCTAACCCCTTGACTATTAATTTGTTTATTGTTCATAGTCATATTTTTGGTTTTAAAGCAAACAGGACGCGTCTGGCCTTCTAAACGGTGGGGCGTATTTTGGGTCGGCTAAATATGAAATTGGGGTCCCCTTTTAACTTGCCTAGCGGTCCATGGAAACTTACTTTGGAATTCTTGTAGGCAGGCACTCTCCTCGCAGTTGGCCTGTGGAATGTGTTTATACCTGTCATCCAGATTCCCAGGGGCACAACGGCATTCGAGTCCCTAGCAGACTAGGGCGATCACAGTCAACGATGGTCAGTAAGCAAATTTCGGCGTGATTTCTTAATTCGAGAGGAAATGTCCACAGGCCTAATTCCGGAATTCGATTTCCCTGATAGCCATTTTAAAATCAGTCTTTGCTTTCTCGTAATTCTTTTTGTTTAATGTCGGTATCTAGGTTGCCGAAAATGGTATTTCAGATACATAGGTATCAGAGAAGACCCTGAGTCGAGCTTATCCATCTCATCAGGCTTTCCTTCGATGCTCACCTTATCCGGACGTTCCTCCCTTTTCTGCACTGGGCATTTCCGATGGTGACGCGTCTGTGCGTTCTCTCTATACTGGTTTCTTGTTGCTTGGTTCATCTGGCTTCCGGCTTGTCTTTCTTTCATGGTAGGGGGTGGTGCTGCGGCGGCCTTTTTAGGCCTTTGGCTCGTTTTTGGTTTGTCGCAGAACTTTAATGTGCCCGCGTTTGTTACAAACCTCAGATTGCGTCGAGGACTACATTCACGCTTGCGGGTGGTTTGCCGCCAAGTCCTCATCTGAACGTCGCCGCAGCGTTCATTTATCTTTTCCCGCATTTTCTAGGTCTGCATTGAAGTCTGATGGCATCTTCACTTCGTCTCAGTATCACTAGCTGGGATTCGAGATTTCATAGTGGACTGGTCGTGTGGGCTGTTTTTTGCCTCCCTCTTGCCTTCTTCTCTCTGGCTTGGGTTTGCAGATCAGGAATATGCTCATTTGGCGCATGGTGGCTGCTGGTCTTTGCTGCTTCGGCAGTGGTTGCCTCTGCAATGCATCGGCACGTTATGTTATGGGTTTTAGCAGCTTCTCTGAAGGGTAGTGTCCTTCACCGCGGGCTAATCGGATTGGCTTCTCTAATAAGCCAATCCAAGAAACGGCTTTTCAGACATTTCAGAATAGGGAACTTGAAGCCTAAAGTTCATACATAACACAGTCCATCATAACTGGCACGTTGTTACCGGCCATCTCTCTGGTCGTTCAGATCGCCGTGTGCTTCGTATCACTTTTCTGAGCAATGATCGCCACCTTTGTCTGCCAGTGGTTCGATCCTGAAAGAAGCACACAAGACGCGGGTTTCCAACAACAAACTCTTTATTCAAACTTGCTAAGCAAATGGTAACAGAACAACTGTTCCCACGCCGTGCAGTCCCTTTATATAGCTTTGCCCGCGGCTTTATGGCAATGACACTACTTTAATTGTTCCATGCCGTTTGGAGGCTAATCGGTATTGGTTCTCTTATAGGCAATCCCAGAACAGCCTTTTCGGAAATGAGAATAGGGGAATTGGGCCTCCAAGTTCCTACATAACATCATGTCAATCCTACTTCTGTGAAATCAAACTGTCCACTTAGGTAGCAATACTGATTGACAATATACATTCACATGCTGTTTGTGCAATGGAATAGACCACAGGTGAAAGCATAGGCAGTTAGCAAGACATCCCAATAAAGGATGGGTTCTGCAGTGGTGACCACAGAATTTTCAGTTCCTGCTTTTTGGCTGATGGTTTTGGTCACTTTTTGAATTCGTGGTGGTGCTTTTCACTCTAGTGGTAGCATGAGATGGAGTTTTACAACCAACAAGTGTGACTTAGGTAGTTGCAACTCACATCCAGGAATGGCACATATGCGAGCGTGGCAGAAGGTTTGCTGGTGTCTGTCAGCGTAGGTGTCAAAGATGGAGGCGCTACCAGGAGACGGCAGTTACCTAGGCAGTCATGAGAGGAGGCCATAAGGAGGCAAAAACCCAGCATCAGGACTGCTACCTTCGCCACCTTTGGTGCCAGGAGGGACAGGAGCAGCACTGCCAGAGCCTGCAAAATGCCCTCCAGTGGGCACAATGTGCATGTGGCTGCTCAAGACGGTCAGAAACAGACTCCATGAGGTGGATGAGGGCGACGTCCACCGAGGTTGAGGGGTTGTGGCTTACAGCCATCACCAAGCAGACGACTTTTGGCATTTTCGCAGAGAACACCAAGATTGGCAAATTCGCCACTGGCGCCCATGTGCTACCTTCAACAGATGAAAGAGGTTCACACTGAAGCACATGCTGAAGACGTGACAGGGTCTGGAGACACCGTAGAGAACTTCTGCTGCCTGAACATCCTCCAGCATGATTGGTTGGCCATTAATTGGCAGTGGGTCAATAATGGTGTGGGTGGCATTTCTTTAGGGGGCGGGACTGCCCTCCAATGTGCTCACCAAGAGGTAGCCTCGACTGCCATTAGGTAAGTATATGAGATGGAGATCCTCAGACACTTGTGAGACATATGCGCGGTGGGTTCCTCCTAATACAAGACAATGCTGAGACTGCATGTGGTCTGGAGTGTGTTCCTGATGACGAAGGCATTGATGCTATGGACTGGCCCATTCCCCAGAACCTAATCCAAACTGAGCGCACGACTCTGGGAATTATGTTCGCTCCAGTCCACAATGCCACTGTTGCAATCACAGATTGTCCCAGGGAGTTTGGGGATGGGCTTTTGGTCCAGGTGGGGAGGAGATCCTAGTAGATCATCTGGCCAACCTCATCAGGAGCTGCCAGTTGCAATTTAGGGAGGTCATACAGGCCGTGGAGGACACACACACTACTGAGCCTCATTTTTTATTGTTTTAAGGACATTCATCAAAGTTGGCTCAGGGTTCTGTAGTGTTTTTTTTTCCCACTTTAATTTTGAGTTGGTAAGTCCAAATCCAGACGCTACATGGGTTGCTAAATTTGTGATTTTGTTGTCAGCACTTCAACTATGTTATGAACAAAGTATTTTAATAAGAATATTGTAGCCTTACAAGATACTTCTACTGTTGCTTTGTATTTTTGG